>JAWDGP010006599.1:782500-802500 GCA_033675545.1 Elysia crispata
CATGGACAGGTGCGTGTGTTATATCACCTACTTTCCTTTTGAGGTACAGTTGCGTATGTCATGTCGCCTACTTTCCTTTTGATGGAGAGGTGCGTATGTCATGTCATCTACTTCCCTTTAAAGGTACAGGTGCGTATGTCATGTCACCTACTTTCCTTTTGATGGACAGGTGCGTATGTCATGTCGCCTACTTCCCTTTTGATAGACAGGTGTGTATGTCATGTCACCTACTTTCTTTTTGATGTATAGGTGCGTATGAGAAACATTTCATCAATTTTCTTTTGATGAACAAAAGCATGAGAGAAGCAAGCATCAGAAGAAATCAGTATGACTATTTGTTTAAGATAATTTTGTGTTTTTACATCTAAAGTTATTGAGTCTTATTTCAATCAAATCCATAAATATGCTGAACTCGTAAGTGCGACCTCATCAATTGGACTGTCTGGGAAGGATAGAGAAACTAATAAAAATACATATATCTAAAGCGCTACTGATTTTTGTCAATAATCTCTGAGTAAAATTGGCTGTTGTGCTCATTACAATGAATTAGGATTGAAATCTTCAAAATGAGGTTTAATTGATTGTTTGTTTTGATTTGTTTATTATTTTCTTTTTTATCCTTAAAGAGGGTGTTGACAAATTATTTATTTCAGATGATATTTTGCTAATAAAACGCGATTTACTCTTCGCGTAATGAGTTAAATTGTCAACTGTATTATATATTCGTTTATTCATTTGTAATAATCTTGATTTTACATATTGTTTTTTTATCTTTTTTTCCCCAGACCTGTGACATTGTCTTTGAAACCTTGATAACCACAACAGAAGAAGTTGTAATTAACCTCCGTGAGGTGAGAGTCTGGAAGGACGTTACCAATACTGTGAGCCCACTAGAAACCATATCCCGCCTTAGATTATTATTGGCGTCTTGTGTTTAGACTTGAAGTCTCCCTGAGATATCAACTGATGGAATTTCTTGAACGAATCGAAATAAAAATTTAGACTTCAACATATTTAGAGGATTCGTGGGATTTCCATCGGTTTTTCGCTTACGTGTAATGTTAGTTTCAACTTTATTTATGTTTTTGATTGGTTTGTTCTTGTAGTTGTTGAGATGGACATGCGCAGAGTAATAATATAACTGCATTTCTCCACACATCAATAGAGGAATCAGTTATGTTTTACTAAAGCTACTATAGGACTTTAAATCGAAAGCTATCGATTCTGTATCAAGTAGATTTTGTCTGAAAGTTTAGATCGCAACTTATTTCCACAAGCTAAGTGGGTCGGAAGATTTTTTTACAAGCTTTTATTAGTTTAGCCAGGCTCATAAATATCTTTCATTCTTTGTAATGATAATGATATTTTTAATTCAGTCATACCTCCCATACCAAAGGTCCTAGGTTGGTTTTGTGCTTTACCAGTATTAAACAGATGTTCTTTATCAAGAACGGTGTTAATACATCATATCACTGTCGCTTTCTGGGCTGACCCCAGGACAGAGCTGTGAATCTCCACAGATACAGCGTTGATGGTCAATGGAAGCTCACATTTACCAGAGCTTACAACTTCCAGACAAGCCCCAGTCAAAATGGCGTAGTGTTCACGTTGTATCTAGAGCGACTTACCAAGTTTTACATCCTGGCTCTAGGCATGCCGGTAACAATAATAATAATAATAATAATAATAATAATAATAATAATAATAATAATAATAATAATAATAATAATAATAATAGTAGTAGTAGTAGTAGTAGTAGTAGTAGTAGTAGTAGTAGTAGTAGTAGTAGTAGTAGTAGTAGTAGTAGTAGTAGTAGTAGCATCAGCAGCAGCAGCAGCAGCAGCAGTAGTAGTAGTAGTAGTAGTAGTAGTAGTAGTAGTAGTAGTAGTAGTAGTAGTAGTAGTAGTAGTAGTAGTAGTAGTAGTAGCAGCAGCAGCAGTAGTAGTAGTAGTAGTAGTAGTAGTAGTAGTAGTAGTAGTAGTAGTAGTAGTAGTAGTAGTAGTAGTAGTAGTAGAAGTAGTAGTAGTAGTAGTAGTACTTTATTGGGCGCCTGCCCTCTAATGAATAATAAGGCGCTCGACAGAAACAAATTTCAGTATAAAAATAATGTGTATCAATAAATCTAAACATTATACATGTATAATATGTGATAACATATCAATGAAGATATCAACCATCCAATCAATCCATATAAGTTCCTGATTGAGTTACCGACCAACCAATCAACCCTTCAGGTGTTTCTGATCTCGCTGACGGGCACCCTGGTGTTTGCCCTGCCCTCGCCGAGCGGGGAGAAGATGGGTCTCGGCATGACTGTCTTGCTCGCATACGCCGTGCACCTGGCTGTTGTGTTTGAGAAACTGCCGAATATCTCGGTGCAGGTGAGCATCATCATCTTCAGCAGCACCACCACCAGCATCGTTACCACCATCTCAATCCTCATCATCATTACCTGCAGCGATAACATCATCAACATCATCATCACCATCCTCTTCATCTTCATTACCATTATCCTCATCATTATTAACACCATCAATCTTTCAACATCATCGTCATCATCATGATCCTTGTATACTGTGATAATCTAACGATTAGTTGGAAATAGGAGTGGAGTAGAAGTAGAGTTTAAAAAAAAGTGGCTTCCCATTCGTGATAAAAAAATGTTTCAAGAGATTGAATTTTAACTGTTAAAAAGGGGCTAGTCTTGTCTCAATGTGGAGGATTTTTTTCATTGCTTTGTACATAAGGGTTTTTCAAGAAGGATAAAGATGTACTTTTTCGGTATTTGGTAGTAGACATAGATTTTAATTACCGGTACCAATTCATCTAGAGAAATTCGACTCTGTTCGGCTAAAGAAATTGTCCACCCGCCATTCATCACCATTATTGCCCTCATCTGAACTAGGACTGCCCACACTCTCCTCTTTCTCCTCTATCATTTTTCCCTTTTTTCTCCCTCTTTAATGGTAAAGGTAGTGCAGTATCACTAGGAACAACTTTACCATATTCAACAATATCATATCTAATATTGTTATTATGACATCAGTCATAACAAGAAGTGTATGAACTCAACGAAAAAAAATTATTGGATATTCATTACCTGTTGTCCTTGATTCCCAAATCAGGTTTGCATACCCCATGTGTGACTTTCTTTGTAAATTGTTCTACTGTTTAATCTGCCTCAGGTCAAATTAAAATCCTTCTCATTCGTATCTTTAAGGTATGGTTGAAAATAGTGAAAAAAGAAGGGTGATCTCTTTATCCAAACTAATTGATCTTAGAACTTAAAATATTCCACAAGCAATTCTTTTTATAGTAGGCAAAGGAAATAAATGTTTAATTCCTTTTTTTTTTTATTATTCTCTTTCCCTGCAGGTCTCAATCTTCGCGCAATATCTCATAACACTGATGACGATCACATGCGCGTGCATCATGCTTAGTGTGATAATCTTGAGACTTTATCACCGCCCGGAAACGGCCATAGTGGGACCAAAAACAAAAACCGTCATCCGAGTCTTGCGCCGAGTTTTGTGCTTGTCAACCACGCCTGCTAGGTTGGAGTCTTATGATATTGCGCAAAATGCTATTTCCCCAGCTCCTCAAGAGATTCGTCCAAACTCGAGGTACGTTTTGTTAAAAAAAAAGCTCGAAATATCCCCAGACGTTTCTGTCAGTATTAAGAAAAGGTTACATGTATTGAATACACTATCATCGTTCTTTTCTCATGGCATAATGCCTATTTTCAATTTGCCTTTGTGACAACAAAACTCGAGTAGTTTTTCTACCATCTACAATATTGTGCAGTAAGAAGCTGGAGCCCAGAGCTAGCCCAGTGACTCAAAAGTCATATTCGTATAAAAAAAAATTTATAAAATCATATGACTAGAAGACTTTGATTATCTTGCTGCGGTCAAAGATAAAGAAAGATACATTCTGTAGAACAGAGGGATATTTCTGGATTTATAGAATACGGCATGGGTTAGAGATGGTTACCGTTTAGACAGAGGAAATCCATTGTCTATTGATTTGGGTAGGATGCATGGGTATGTGGACTCTTTAACACTGACCAGTCAACCTAGAATTCTCTGGAGAGAGAGAGAGAGAGAGAGAGAGAGAGAGAGAGAGAGAGAGAGAGAGAGAGAGAGAGAGAGAGAGAGAGAGGGAGGGAGGGAGGAAGGAAGACGGCACAGTTTAGCCGGGTCAGACTGGGTAACTGCTGGCTGAAGGAGGCATGGTTGAGACCAAGGAGAACTTGGAACTTGTCTTAGCCTAGTTTGATGCCGAGATACGTGAGGTTACATTATTTATTTAAACACGCGAAATACATAGAGGCCACTAGTTATTTTGACTAAGTCATGAGAAAGTTGTTTGATCCGGAGAAATCGGCCTCGATGATTTCTGCAGATCTTATTGTCTTCTCAGAAGGCAAAGGTACGGATGAGAATACAATGAGCTTCTAATAGTCGTTAAACTCGTTGAAAGGGGTTGGAAACGTACAGAGACGAAGTCGCTGGCTTGGAAGAGCTGGTGGGAACTGAGTAGATTTGCATTTGTCATAATTATCTGCATTTTCATTTTATGTCGTCGAGTTATTGTATTTTTTATTTTGGTCTCAGTTCTAGATCATCGATGAGTGACGAGCAACGGGAAATGACGTGGCAGGAAGTAGCTAGCGTCTTAGACTGGCTCCTGTTTCTGGTGACGACCCTGATAAGTCTGCTTGCCACAACTGTCTGTATCTTCACCCTGCAAGGTCGGCCTGACGTGGTGATGGAGAGCAACTTTTCTCAACCTCTTGGGCCCAACCCATTACCATACTGGACACAGTCTACCCGCTCGTAATACTCGGAAGGAAATGACTCTGTCAGTTTTCCCTTGTTTTCACTTGATTTCATGGACGACCACTTTCAGATTATCTTAAGCTGTATAGGTCTACAGTTATATTTATTTCATATTTGATGAGTTAATTGTATTTGAATAATGAGGATAAAAGTCTCATATAAACCTTTTTTTTTCATAGCCTAATTTGAAGGCACCATGCAGGGGCCTAGATTATAAAGAAAAGCAAGAATAAAAACGCCAAGACTGCTTTGTGAAAATAACTTAATCCTTCATATTTATGTAAAACCAGTCAGCTCAAAGAGTTTGAGTTCTTGATTTTTACTTTTAGAATTTCGATTTCCTTTTGCAGGTTTTTGTTTGGTACATTCCAAAGTGGAATCGAAAATGGACTACAACATACTCTTAATGTAATGTGTCTATGGTACCATCAAACTTTCTAACAGATATTTATGATGTTTCTACCCGCCCTGTGTAACAACTGTAATGATCTCATAACCTCAATCAGGTGTTGTTTCACTCCGGTGTAAGGATACTAGAACGGTTTTTTTTTTTAAAGCCGCACCAGTCTGCAATCTCTAAGTTTTCCTAAAGTTGTTTGTTTTTATTGATCTTTTAAATAGATCAGATGATACAAAAGTAATGTCAGACCTTTCATCTGCTTTTGTCATGATAGACCATGTGTTTACACTGTTTGCTCTCAATGTGACAAATATGACGAAATCTGTAGGAGCCACAGTATTTCAATCAGAAATGTTATATATATATTTCTAAACTTAGAAATAAATCAGAAATGTTATTATTTCTAAATTTAGAACTAGACCTTAATTTTTTTTTAATGCTAAGTCTGAAAGTAATATCTAGATTTTGGATCTTAAAATTTTGATTTGAGTCAAGCTGCTGTAAAAACTTAGGCCCTAGATCTAGAATCCATGCCCAAGTAGCTTTTTTAAACTCTTTGGTTAGATCTCACATTGACGTGTAGATATATTCCAGACGGTTAAAGATCTGCCGCTGTTTACACTGTATGTGGTTTTTCAGTTTCATTCCTGCCATCTCTATCAAGCTGTACTAACAGGGAAAGTTAGCACTCTTTATTTTAAGAAAGTAATAATCACGTTTTGCCTTCAATTTTCCAAAAACAGTATTTTTGTGAAAACCATTATTACCAGACCAACTTTATGCCAAATTTGACGTTCCCAGGTGGTCTAGAAATGCTCGGTTAGATAGTTCTTATTTTCCGCCTAGCTCCTTGTTTTTAAAAATTTTAGACAAACTAAAAAGCTCGTTCTTCGAACAGGAACCTAGTGGCAATTTGCCAGGGCTAGGGTGCGAGAGCGTATGAAAATAAAAGCCTTATAAAATGGTCTTGATATCTATCTTTTCACTTACATAATCCAGATATAATCCCTCCACTAATATATCGTTACCTAGAATCTAGATATCTCGATTATTCTTATTGTAAACACAAAATCTAGATCCTGTAGTTAAATCGTCTTAAAATTCTAAGCCTAAAGCCTTAAAAAATACTTAGATCTGTCTAGATATAGATCTTAACCCTTTGATTTTATCTTAATAGCAGCTGTAACTATTTAGATGTAGAACCTACGTCTATTGAAATTTAAAAAAATAAATAATTATAATAATAATAATAATAATAATAATAATAATAATAATAATAATAATAATAATAATAATAATAATAATAATAATAATAATAATAATAATAATAATAATAATAATAATAATAATAATAATAATAATAATAATAATAATAATAATAATAATAATAATAATAATAATAATAATAATAATAGTAATAATAATAGTAATAATAATAATAATAATAATAATAATAATAATAATAATAATAATAATAATAATAATAATAATAATAATAATAATAATGATAATAATAATGCTTAGGGTAGATTTAAAGATCTATTTTAAATGACAACACAGAATCTTTAACGCCATTCTTCAAAAAAATAGAAACAGATAATAGTCGACCGCGGTTTCTATGCTTGGAAGTAGAGCGTGTTGTTAAAGCTTCGTTTCTTAATGTAGTTCTTTGCTAAAAGAAAAAAATTCCAACATTACAGGGGCACCTTAGCTTTCACCGTGTCAAAACCTGTCCGCTCTTTCTACGAATGCATTAGATCGTTTATTTCTGATTGGTCTGCACGTTTGTTTCCCATGTTTCAATGATTTAACAATATCCTCTTGAGTATAAAAATGTATACGTGCATACATTAGCAATTTTTTTTTTATCCTCGAAAATTGAGTTGGCATTTTTGGAACATTAGTCTTTTTTTTTTTTTTTTTTTAAATTCTTTATTTCCTCCTTTTCAATTTTTATTTTTTCCTTGTTTCGTGTGTGTGTGTGTGTGTGTGTGTACTTTTTTTAGGAGGAAGGAGTGGCTTACGTTGTATTAATTTTAAACTTAACTCTTTCTCTATCTTTGAATCGATATGCTGATGACATATATACATATAAATTTTTCAGCAAATTTCATCAGCCTCACAGACCTAATGAAATATGGAAAGAAAAAATATTTATACCCTATTCAGCCTTGTTTTCTTGGAATTTCTTGTTTAAGTGTTTTCTTTTAAGTGATCTTGTAATAGATTTCCCCATGAAATGAGACTCAGAACTAACATTGGAATGTTCTGGTAGTGCGCATAGCAATTGCAGTCTATAGTGTTTGAAATTTTTACTTCGTATTTGCACCCTACAATGTGATTTCTTTAAATAAGCTTTTGTCACCGCTCTAGAAGATTTGTGCTGCTTTAGAAAAATTCGAAAAAGTTAACACTAAGGATTAGAATGGTAATTTAAAAGAAATTCAATGAAGCACAAAAAATTCCAAGAAAAGTTTATTATATGCAACATGAAAAGTAAAACATAAAAGACATTGTATGCGTTTTTAATAAATCAAGGCATGAGATTTGTAATGAATATGGTAAGTCCATCACAACGAAGAGCAATTATTGATATACTGATGGAGGGGAGATAATTGAGAACGTTTTTAAAAGAAATATGAATAAGTTGCTTTTCTTCGTTTTCAGGTACATCAATTTTAATTAAAGAATAATTATGCAGACTTAACAGAGCATAAAAATAATGGCTATAATAATGATAACCTTTAGCTCAACAAATACTAAAAATCTCACTAAAAGAGATCTCCAGTATTATCTGATCGGCCATTGCCAAGCACCAGGTTTGCTTAGTTTACTGATCACAGAAACACTAGGGAGAAATGTTTCAACTCTCCATGCTGCACTTAAGCTGATCAAGTTTCAAACCGCATAATTCTTGGCTTGAAAAACATTGTCTTCTTGTAAACATAACACAAAGTATGACATAGATTATAACTAACCTACCACAAATTACAAATGAGCTAAAGTTAAAAGCAATTTGAAAAAAAAAATGACTTAAGATTACGCACACCATATTTTCTCCTCTACCAATTGTATGAAATAAAAAACACAAATCTTTATGATTCCATTAAGAGAATTCTCCAAAAACTTATTTTGAAAAAGACAAAAAAAGAGCTTTTCTACCCTTTTGATTTTGCTTTAAAAGTTAAAACATGAATACTACTACAACTACAACAACAACTACTACTACTACTACTACTAGTAGTAGTAGTAGTAGTAGCAGTAGCAGTAGTAGTAGTAGTAATAGTACTATTAATAATAATAATAATAATAATAATAATAATAATAATAATAATAATAATAATAATAATAATAATAATAATAATAATAATAATAATAATAATAATAATAATAATAATAATAATAATAATAATAATAATAATAATATTCTCATTCAGGAATATAAGACAAAATAACCAGATATCACCATTCCACGGCTTACAAACACGAGAACTCTTTTCATTCTATTTCAAATCGCAGAAGGTCTATGCAGATTTAATGATTAAAATAATATGTGATATACGCGAACGTAAGTTTGAAAATCTACAGTTAGTCGCGCTTTTAGCCTCTCTGAGGATTCCAGAGCTCAATGACAGCGCTATCCCACGAATCACAAACTGCCCAGTTATATTATAACATAAATACTTCCCATTGCAGTGACTTCCTGCGGGATAAAACCAAGTCGAGACATCAGCAGGGATCGGGCACTATACACTTGTCTCAACGCAGTTTGGTACATAGTTCTTTCATAGAAAATGCAGTGCAGCTAGATAGCAGCTTCTAGTAGAACTATCAAATTAGGGTGTGTAAAGCTTTCACAGTTTCTTCACAGGGTGGAAGCCATGTTATTGTCTATCTGTAGGGACATGTCTTCTCCACTTTCGGCGGAACCAGCAGAGCCTGGCGTTTCTCCATTGCTGCTAGCAGCTCTACAACACAAATCTGTTGAGATAATTATTGTTAAAAAAAACTTGTTTGTAAGAAACTTGCTCATCTGATATAGGCCCAACTTGTTCATTTAAAAATAATAACCGCACAACCTTTCTGGAGCATCTAAAATATTCACCTGCTAAAGAGAGAAAACTTAAAGTTAGTTCAAACATGGAAAATTTCTATATAAAGGTCTTCTAATTCAAAATTTCAAGAGCAATTGAATAACAGTATGGCATGGAAGATGTAAATCAAAGTTTTAATTTAGATCTCAATAGGAGATAGAAGACTGATCTCAAAATATTTCGAGATAGTTTGTGAATTAAAGTTTAAGATTTCGCCTCCCACTTTAAAGCTATTTTACTTTTCCATGCATAGGTTTTATAGCGTGCCTCCCGATAAAAAAAAATATTTTAGGTGTCTTAAGAATTAAAATTAAAACTATAATATTATCAATTTTTCATTTTTACTTTGCCTTGGTAAAAATTAAAAAAGGTTCGATAATGGCCAACTTTTTTTTTCTCTTACTATGTCTCTCGCCCTTCGATATATTATGATTTTTATCTTAAAAGATAATTTTAATAACGAATTAGGTATTAATCATAAAAATCACGCTATTTTGGAGGCCAATCGCTGCACTATGTAACCTTGTTGTAGTCACTTTGCCATCTGTTTATCGAAACGGTTTTTATCTTGTCCACTTTTTTCGTCACTGAGCGACAATTGTGCAAGATATCAGAACCTCATTCTATCTTCCTAAAACAGATTGTCAAACCATCCTGAAGTTTTCTAGCATGAGTTTCTACTCACCCAGACCGTCACATACTCCGTTGATGTCGATTCTCTCAGGCGGACAGTTGAAGATCGCTGTACAAGAGTCCGTCGTGGTTTGGCCATAGCCCGTACAAGCTGGTTCAACAGTCAGAAAATAAAGTTTTTTATTAATGCGATTAATAGAAGCGCAAGAGGTTTGGTCCTCAACTAGAAGCACATGTATACACAATCTTTAAAAAAAAAAAATTAAAGCAAGAATCATCTTTTCAGCATAGTTACCTCATCTGATCTGAGGATCACATTCCAGATAAAACCAATGTAACTAATATCGATGTTTAGAGCAAAAAAGAATTAAACAATGAAATAACGCAACAAAATGCAGCGAATATTCTTCAAGTAAATAGTAAGAAGCATATGGTTTTTTTTAATATTTCTAGTTCCTGTCCAGAGCTCATGATCTCAAACTGTAGGCTAGCGTGACCCCTAGAGCGGAGTTCTTCAAAGATTCTTGCATCCTCCTCTTCCAAAAGTATATTATTCTTTATCGCAACCTTTAGCAACCACACATACCGCTGTGTCGGATGTCCGAAAAAGGGTTTTTTCAACCTTAAAAGAGAATTCTTAACAAATTCTAAACTAATGGACCCTGAACGTCAACTACAGCATCATAGCTCTTTGACAGCAGAATTTCCAAGCAAGGTATGAGATTAACGTTACTTCAAAGCTTAAAGCTTTTTGGTGCCAAATGCTTAAATTGGCAATAAGAGATTGTAAACCGTTCTCTTCGATATCATGTCATTGGTGAAAAAATTTCCCGTTAAACATTATAAAGGCGAATCGTAGTAACATCTTTTATATGACTACGACTTTCTAAACATCAGATTTGGCAAGGGAGTCTGGGAGATCAATGTGTGTATAATACAAATGTTGTTGTTTTTTTCTGAGCAACGTAAGTAATTACGATGTGTGAAATAATTTCTGCTAACCATAAACTTCTAATTGTTTTTTTTTTTCTGCGATAAGAGCGCTCTGGAAACGGGAGATATTCAAGACATTTGTCTGCAGTCTGCAATGATGTGCGTTTATAGCACTTTTCCAGATGCACCATTTGCATATAAAAAATATCAATCATAACGAGAGTGAGACAGACAGACAGACAGACAGACAGACAGACAGATAGAGATTTTGTGTTCAACTTTTTTGTGAGATTATCAAATAAACAAGTTTTCGATTATTCTCATTCCTTTTCACTCTTCCTTTCTCGAAAAACTAAAACCATTCTCGCGAAATGCATTATTGTAACAAAAGATTTTTTTTCCTTCTTGGAATAATTTAACACACACTTACGTCTTTGGTCACAAAGTCGAGTTCCCGAGAGGTCAAACAACAACTTAAAAGCGACCAACTGACACAAGAGGTTGGGGGAGGCAGTGCATCCTGTGAGACAATGAGAATCAGTGGGGAAAACGTTACGGTGTAGGAGGTTTAGAGGGATCTAGAGAATCAGTGGGGAAAACGTTACAGTGTAGGAGGTTTAGAGGGATCTAGAGAATCAGTGGGGAAAATGTTACAGTGTAGGAGGTTTAGAGGGATCTAGAGAATCAGTGGGGAAAACGTTACAGTGTAGGAGGTTTAGAGGGATCTAGAGAATCAGTGGGGAAAACGTTACAGTGTAGGAGGTTTAGAGGGATCTAGAGAATCAGTGGGGAAAACGTTACAGTGTAGGAGGTTTAGAGGGATCTAGAGAATCAGTGGGGAAAATGTTACAGTGTAGGAGGTTTAGAGGGATCTAGAGAATCAGTGGGGAAAACGTTACAGTGTAGGAGGTTTAGAGGGATCTAGAGAATCAGTGGGGAAAAAGGTTACAGTGTAGGAGGTTTAGAGGGATCTAGAGAATCAGTGGGGAAAACGTTACAGTGTAGGAGGTTTAGAGGGATCTAGAGAATCAGTGGGGAAAACGTTACAGTGTAGGAGGTTTAGAGGGATCTAGAGAATCAGTGGGGAAAATGTTACAGTGTAGGAGGTTTAGAGGGATCTAGAGAATCAGTGGGGAAAATGTTACAGTGTAGGAGGTTTAGAGGGATCTAGAGAATCAGTGGGGAAAACGTTACAGTGTAGGAGGTTTAGAGGGATCTAGAGAATCAGTGGGGAAAACGTTACAGTGTAGGAGGTTTAGAGGGATCTAGAGAATCAGTGGGGAAAACGTTACAGTGTAGGAGGTTTAGAGGGATCTAGAGAATCAGTGGGGAAAACGTTACAGTGTAGGAGATTTAGAGGGATCTAGAGAATCAGTGGGGAAAATGTTACAGTGTAGGGGGTTTAGAGGGATCTAGAGAATCAGTGGGGAAAATGTTGCAGTGTAGGAGATTTAGAGGGATCTAGACGGGGACAACTAGTCTAGAGCCAGCTACCTAGCTTGCTTAGTGGCTCTAGACTGTGTCATTTTGTCCTCTCCATAACAAAGAAGCATTAAAAAATGAATTTTCGACAAATCCAATATATTGCCAGTTCCATTTATTCCAGACCATAGATTTTCGGAATTCAAATAAGATCTCTGCAAAGCGACGTAAGTATCAACTTTCACTTCTGCTTGAATTATTACTATCATCATCATCATCATCATTACCATCATCGTTATCATCGATCGTCATTAATGTTATTTTATTTGTAATTGTGATTACCAATATGAGACTTAAATTATCACCATCATCATCAAATGTTAGTTTCATCCACTACACCCTTACCCCCTCCCCCCCCTCCCCCACCACGCCCCTTTTCTCTACGGTATACATACTATCATGTTAGTTTGACTTCCAAAATCTTCCTCGAAAAAACAAAAAAACTGATTCTGTATTTTCCCGGACAGTGCCTTTCATTTTTCCCAACTAATGATAGGGCTGATGCAATGGAATTCAGCCTCATCTCCAGTTGCTTCATTCAAGGATCGAAGCCGAATCTTTCTTATGTAAACTGAACGCTCTATCCACTGAGCTCCCCGGCACCCGCCACTCACCCTGGGCCCTGAACAGCGTGGCGCAGCCCAGACACACCTGGTGTAAACTGAACGCTCTATCTACTGAGCTCCCCGGCGCCCGCCACTCACCCGGGGCCATGAACAGCGTGGCGCAGCCCAGACACACCTGGCGTAAACTGAACGCTCTATCCACTGAGCTCCCCGGCGTCCGTTACTCACACTGGGCCCTGAACAGCGTGGCGCAGCCCAGACACACCTGACGTAAACTGAACGCTCTATCTACTGAGCTCCCCGGCACCCGCCACTCACCCTGGGCCCTGAACAGCGTGGCGCAGCCCAGACACACCTGGTGTAAACTGAACGCTCTATCTACTGAGCTCCCCGGCGCCCGCCACTCACCCGGGGCCATGAACAGCGTGGCGCAGCCCAGACACACCTGGCGTAAACTGAACGCTCTATCCACTGAGCTCCCCGGCGTCCGTTACTCACACTGGGCCCTGAACAGCGTGGCGCAGCCCAGACACACCTGGCGTAAACTGAACGCTCTATCTACTGAGCTCCCCGGCACCCGCCACTCACCCTGGGCCCTGAACAGCGTGGCGCAGCCCAGACACACCTGGTGTAAACTGAACGCTCTATCTACTGAGCTCCCCGGCGCCCGCTACTCACCCTGGGCCCTGAACAGCGTGGCGCAGCCCAGACACACCTGGCGTAAACTGAACGCTCTATCCACTGAGCTCCCCGGCGTCCGTTACTCACCCTGGGCCCTGAACAGCGTGGCGCAGCCCAGACACACCTGGCGTAAACTGAACGCTCTATCTACTGAGCTCCCCGGCGCCCGCCACTCACCCTGGGCCCTGAACAGCGTGGCGCAGCCCAGACACACCTGGTGTAAACTGAACGCTCTATCTACTGAGCTCCCCGGCGCCCGCTACTCACCCTGGGCCCTGAACAGCGTGGCGCAGCCCAGACACACCAGGTGTAAACTGAACGCTCTATCTACTGAACTCCCCGGCGCCCGCTACTCACCCTGGGTCTTGAACAGCGTGGCGCAGCCCAGACACACCTGGTGTAAACTGAACGCTCTATCTACTGAGCTCCCCGGCGCCCGCCACTCACCCTGGGCCCTGAACAGCGTGGCGCAGCCCAGACACACCTGGCGTAAACTGAACGCTCTATCTACTGAGCTCCCCGGCTCCCGCTACTCACCCTGGGTCTTGAACAGCGTGGCGCAGCCCAGACACACCTGGTGTAAACTGAACGCTCTATCTACTGAGCTTCCTGGCGCCCGCTACTCACCCTGGGTCCTGAATAGCTGGCGCAGCCCAGACACACCTGGTGTAAACTGAACGCTCTATCTACTGAGCTTCCTGGCGCCCGCTACTCACCCTGGGCCCTGAATAGCGTGGCGTAGCCCAGACACACCTCGGCCGGGAGGAGGGCGCTCTGCAACAGCCCAACACAGAGGGTAAAGGTCACACCTTGAGCAACACGACGCCTATTACCCCTGAGGAGGAAAAATCGGTTGTTTTTACAACTCTTTTGATTTTGTAGATCTTCATGGGTATAACGATTTTACTAATAGGCGTTCGTGTGCGATGGGATGGGGTAAGCATTTTTATGAACCTCGTTAGATACACACATGCAAAGAGTTTGTTATATTATAAACGAACTACATTGTTTGATTCAGCTTGATTCAACTTTGTCCATTTTCTGATGTATTTTGCAAAAAAATCTTGACTTTCACACCCACTCAGTCAACAATAGAGCAAACTTTCAGGTTTTTGTATGTGTTACATAAGTTGTGATCATCGAACAATTTACCAGTCATTGTCTGAAGTCCGTGTATTCCTATAACGTCAGAAAGAATGGAAGGAAGAAAGGAGGACGAAAGATAGAGTCAAACATGGTTCTTAACGAACTTTTGTGGAAACAAGGCGCAAAATACTATGGCGCTATGTCTCGCTAGTCACTGTCAGATACGTTGCTCGAGAGTTGATATAGCCGGTTCAGGTAACCCAAGTATAAGAACTGCCAGATATTGAGGAGGTGACCTGGACAGTCACTAGATGATACAATCACTCGAGAACAGCTACAAGTTTTGGCGATCTTTGTCTTTAGTTTGGATTCCATAAAAGTTGTTCATGAGAAGAAAGACACCTTAAGTTGTGCGAAAGACACGATCAAAATAATGAGTAACAAGCAAAAAAGTAATAAAATAAGAACAAGGTAAACAACAACAATAACAACAACAGAAACAACAACCACAACAACAACAACAACAACAACAACAACAACAAAATAGCAGCTGCAGCAACTGAAAACACAAAAGAAACTTTAAAAAAAATACATATGAAAAATTGAACACAGAAAAAAGTGAATAACAAAGAAAAACAACAACCTCCAAAGAAATACAGAAAAACCGACGAAGAAACAGAATAAGAGAAAGTCGTGCATACACCATAGTTATACCAGAGAGGCTCTGTCCACCGTCGACGGCTTTATTGTAAATTTTTTTTATAGCGCGCACGCACACACACACACACGCAATGCTCAGGAAATAATTAGAACAGTTCTACTTACATTTTTTAAGGAAAAATGACACACTTCCAAGGTTAACTTCAAAAATCAACGATAACGTTATCCCAGCGAGGAGGTAGAGTCGGGGAGGAACAGCCAGGGTCGCGAGTGTTTCCTTTGACACAGGTTTATATAGAAGTGGAAGATCCAAGTCAGTTAAGGTGACCAATCCACTGATTACCATGCGGTGATTTGATGGTCAGTATCCGTGACGCTCTGCCTGTGAAGGTCACCCCGCTGGACATCCGCTTGAATGACCTCTCTAATCTCTCCAAGATGGATTTATCCTGCTAATCTGCGATGCACTTTTCTTGACGCTTTTCTCAACCATACAACTTGATAGAGCGGAATCCATACAAAAAGTGCCAAGCAGAAAACTTTGCATAGCTTTGTTGTGCAAAGTTTTACTATGTAGATAATGGTATCGATAATGATGTGTTGGTTACAGATAATGATGATGTACCAGAGAGTTGTGGTGAAAGTGATGATGGTGAAGGATCGTGCTTTGTCATTTAATGATGTGGTAGTGTATATTACAGAGTTGATGATATAGAGCCTACCAGAGAACTCTGCTAAAGTTTAGATAGTGCCTCATATTGCCATGTGATGTGGTGATGATGATGTAGTTCACAGTAGCAATGATGCTGTAGCAGAGAGCTGTGGTGAAAGTCGTAATGTGAAACATAGTACCAGATGATGTGGCGATGATATTGATAACAGCCAAAAGATTATAATGAAAATTTTGAGGGTCCCGTCGCCAAAAACAATTGATTTTTTGATCGTGCATTCTCTCAATACTACCGACAATAATGTTGTAATCTCTACAGTCAAAAATGATCTCCAGCCACTGAAACAATCAAGCTCCCGCCAAGCTTCAGTAGTAGTAGTAGTAGTAGTAGTAGTAGTAGTAGTAGTAGTAGTAGTAGTAGTAGTAGTAGTAGTAGTAGTAGTAGTAGTAATAGTAGTAGTAGTAGTAGTAGTAGTAGTAGTAGTAGTAGTAGTAGTAGTAGTAGTAGTAGTAGTAGTAGTAGTAGTAGTAGTAGTAGTAGTAGTAGTAGTAGTAGTAGTAGTAGTAGTAGTAGTAGTAGTAGTAGTAGTAGTAGTAGTGGTGGTACTGATTGTTTTATCCCAAAATTACCACTGCTAAGAGTGATATCTCGTTGTCTTCTATATAATTATAACGTGAGATTTATATTACGTATGTCATTATTTTCATATTGCTTGATATTATTGCAAAAATAATGTTAATTATTACTACATACAGGCCAATTATGATGAGTGTAAGGCCAAGCCTCCGCTCCGAACTCAAACACAATGAAGTCTTAATCCGTGATTCAAACTCGTGTCAAAGATAGCAGAGCCCACCATCTAGGGTCATAGCTTAGCCCCGAGCTAGTTTCATATCACGTGATTTGCATGGCCGTCTTCATCTGACGTAATCCAACCTTCCTCCTGTAACGTCTAACAACACCAACACGTCAGATCCTGTTCCTTGTAATTATCATGTGCGTCACAATAACTTAAATGAGGATCCCATTTTAGGATTACACAAAAATGTTACTTCACCTAGAACGGAAAACCGTGCTTTTCCCCACGATGTAATACGTGTAAACTCAAGCTATTTGCACATTTTTGTTTTTGTTTTGTCGATCAAAAACAAATGTGAAGCTAGTGAGGACATGGATTATGACTATAGTCACACCACTTCGCGAGTTGGAATGATCGTTTAAAGAACCGCCTCAGTCAGGGATCAGAGTTAAAGGACAACACTCAGTGCATGTTTGGTTTGTTCAGGCAGCATGAAAACCGAGGCAAGTAGACAAAGTTTGATAAAGCGCCAAACTTGAGATATACGTAGCCAAGCCATGACATTAGCGGTGAATTGATATGGGCTCTTACCCTTTCCGCTCGATTCAATCTGACGAGAACTTGATTTTTTTTAACAGATGTGCATCCCGCAATATTTTTCCCAAAGAATCTCAATAGACACCAGCAATGTGAGTTGATGGGAAATTTGCTCATTAAAAAAAAATAAAGCGTGGTGTCAGATAAGGATGTGTGGTTTCCCCAGATCTTTTTTCTCTCTACGGTGAAATAATTAATCGAAACCTAGAAGATACGCATTAATAAAAGTAGGAGGGCACATCTTAAACAATTGAGATACGCTGACGATGACACTTGATTATTACAGAAAATAAAGACGACTTACAGGTGTGCAACGATTATTAGACATTGTTGAAGAAGAGGATGGAAACAATGGAAAGGGGTTGAATCGAACAGCAGAAAGACAGAGGCAATCTTCGTCAAAAACTATGCGTTTTGACAGATCAACTTCTTTCACAGCGGGAATAAACTCAAGCGAATGGGTCATTTCAAATGTTTGAGTACTTTAATATCAAGTGAAGGCGGCAAGAACACTGAAGTTGCATCAACTTGAAAAATAGCGAAAGCAAAAATGAGTTTTCAGAGAATAAAATCGGTCTTACATCTCGATCCACACAAAAAGGAGAACCCTGAAGTGTTGATTTGAACCCATCCTGATAAATAGATACGAGGCCTGGACAATTTCAAAGCAGGTGCAAAAGATAGTGGAGGCTCCAGAAATGTGGTTCCTACAAAAAACATTACAAAACTTACAGATTACAAAAAAAAATCAACGAAACAGGGTTAGGAGAAGCTGACACAACAAGATCACTCTTAAATAGATTACGTAAACGGCAGGCAAGAGATAAGATGTTGGGTGGGCTAACAAAGAGGTAAATGTAAGACGAGTGACAAATCTACTAAAAGCATCAAGAGATCCAGATGCGTGAAATGTCATGAAGAGAAGGGCACTTGATTGACTGAAATCAGGGCATTGACCAATCAGGTGTCTCAGATTGAAAGGAAGCTGATTTTTTTTTCCTCCTTTTTCATGTCTGGTTTACTGTCTGTAGGTATTCCGAATCTGCACATTAAATCAATATTTATGAAGATAAACTTTTGCACTCTCCCCCCCCCTCTCCTTTCTCTCTCTCTCACTCTCTCTCTCTCTCTCTCTCTCTCTCTCTCTCTCTCTCTCTCTCTCTCTCTCTCTCTCTCTCTCTCTCTCTCTCTCTCTCTCTCTCTCTCTCTCTCTCTCTCTCTCTTTCCCTCTCATCGCATGCTCATCTGCCTCTTCTTATCCTGTTCTTTTTCTTTCTCTTTTCTTCATCCCTCTCTTTTTCACTATCACCATCTTCTTTATTCTCAGTCTCTTTTTTATTTCTTCCTGCCTTTCTTTCCATTTTGTCCTATTCGCTCTCTCTTTGTTTCTTTAGGTGTCCTTGACAATCAGGACAAAAAAACAAGGTGCAGAATCCAACAAGTGACTGTTCGATATTTTTTTTTTATTTTATAATGTGAAAGATTAAGTTACCTGCATTCTCCATCTCTTTTTTTAAATATTCATCTGTTTCAAACTCTCAGTGACAGGAAGTAACATGTACGCAGAAACTTAACGTTTTGTACAAGATTTCAGCTTGTGATCTGTAATAATAAATGCAACATTGCAAGAAAGTGATCATAACTATGCACACATTGCTTACAATTTTGAGAAGTTTTGGAAAATAAAAATTGGTGCAAGTCTATCTTGATGTAATATCAGAGGTCATCATTTTGATATGTTCGCAAGATTGTCGTGTTTGTTACAATACGAAATAATTTCGGTTGTTATGTAAGCACTGTAGCTTACATGGAATTACATAAGGCCGTTTTGTGCAATCATTCCTTGAAAATCTTTACGGGGAACTAGCATTCGTCAATAAATCATTTTTATGCTTCACCTTGTGAGACTAAAATCAATATTCAAGGCTTGAATCCAGCCAAGCGCGCTTAGCAATGTGTTTTGATGATGTTTGTATTTTAACGGTTTAACGTCACATAAAATAAAATTAACTAGTTCATGTTTGTTAGGTAAAGACCTCACACTCAGGCCTGTCATTGTAAAGGGATTCAGTTTGAAGACTAGTTGAGTCCCGTACTTAAAAAAAAAAGCTATTAGTATTCTTTACTACCGATCTAAAATAATATGAAGATTAGTTTCCGTTCTCTTAGGAGTTGAGTTTTGTTTTGTTTTTTTAGCCATATCATTTTTAACAACCATCAAAGGAAAAAAAAACTGTTAAAACCTGATGCGAACAATTTATTTTTATTTCCAACCAATCGTCAAAGTAAAAATTTCATCTCGACTTGCATAATCTTTACCGATTAATACTTGCCACGCAGAGATATGTCCCTGACATAAACAATTTCAAGCCAAGACAACTCGCATAGAAATCGCATCAGTGAAGCAGAGGCTAAAAAAAAACAAAAATATTTTGTGGGAGTGTAGTTGGGAGTGTGGACTATCAGAAGCAGCTCTTTGATAGATAGATCTAGGTAAGAAGTCTGGACTATCAGAAGCAGCTCTTTGATAGATAGATCTAGGTAAGAAGAAAGGACT
>JAWDGP010006599.1:807500-817500 GCA_033675545.1 Elysia crispata
GGACACAACCCAGTTATGCTGCTCCTGGTGTTGTATCTCGCTCAGTTCTCCGCCGTGACGGCGAAGATGAAACGCAAAGAGAGTCACTTGATTGAAAACTCCCGCAACATCTACAGAGAAATAATAAACATGGACTACGTGCGAAGCATCGTCACGGCACGATCTGATGGTCTGCATCTCGTTCAGCTCACATACTCACTCTTTTCTCTGGACGAGGTAATTATCTTTGTTTATTAAATCTTCGATCTAGAGAAAGCTATTATAAGTTTGATACTCTTTATACCTCCGCTCCGCCCCCCCCCCCCCCCCCCAAAAAAAAAAGACCCTTTTACTCGCTAAATTCTCATAATTAGCCAGTTATTGATCCAACAGTACATGTAACTATGATTTATCTTTCATGATGTGTATAAATTGAAACTTGTAAAATCAGTTTGCTGAATGTTTATCTATGAATAAAGAAGCATTAAAATTATAATTTTTAAAAGTCATAACTATTGAAAAAATTTTTTAAAATATCCAATTCTTAAAATATTTTAACGAAAAAAGAGCGAGAATGAGGAACGAAATAGTACAGATGTTAAGAAACATATGTAGAGCTATGCTCTCTGTTCCCTGCTTAACTAGGTGAATGAAAAGGAGCAAAAAATGGTGACCAGCGGACGTCTTTATCTGGGGTGGAAAGACGAAAGGCTAACATGGCGAAGGAAGCAGTTCGGAAACATCACGTCTTTGTTTGTTGACCAGCAGGACATCTGGCTGCCAGATATCATTGTGGCCAACAGGGTCACTAAGGATATTCAGTTGGGGTCAGTTCTCTATCTCTCTCTCTCTCTCTCTCTCTCTCTCTCTCTCTCTCTCTCTCTCTCTCTCTCTCTCTCTCTCTCTCTCTCTCTCTCTCTCTCTCTCTCTCTCTCTCTCTCTCTCTCTCTCTCTCTCTCTCTCTCTCTCTCTCTCACTGTTGACCAGCAGGACATCTGGCTGCCAGATATCATTGTGGCCAACAGTGTCACTAAGGATATTCAGTTTGGGTCAGTTCTCTCTCTCTCTCTCTCTCTCTCTCTCTCTCTCTCTCTCTCTCTCTCTCTCTCTCTCTCTCTCTCTCTCTCTCTCTCTCTCTCTCACTGTTGACCAGCAGGGCATCTGGCTACCAGATATCATTGTGGCCAACAGTGTCACTATAGATATTCAGTTGGGGTCTGTTATCTCTCTCGCTCTCTTTCTCTCTCTCTCTCTCTATTTCTATCTATCTATCTATCTATCTATCTATCTATCTATCTATCTATCTATCTATCTATCTATCTATCTATCTATCTATCTATCTATCTATCTCTTTGTTGATCAGCAAGACATCTGGCTGCCAGATATTATTGTGACCAACAGAGTCACTGAAGAAATCCAGTTGGAATCAATTATCTCCAACGTTCTCTCTCTTTCTCTCTCTCTCTCTATCTATCTATCTATCTATCTATCTATCTATCAATCTATCTATCTATCTTTGTTGATCAACAGGACATGTGGCTGCCAGATATTGTTGCAAAAAGCGTCACTAAGGATATTCAGTCATCTGTCTCTCTCCCTATCTCTCTCTTTCTCTCTCTTTCTCTCTGTCTCTCTCTCTATTCATATATATATATACACGTACTGATGAACACTTTCGTATGAATCTACTAACTGATAATATTTTCTGAGCGCATTTCTGTATTATTACAATTCATCATTGAAATAATCTGTGATCAGGTTCGATGAGCTCCCTTGTCGTGTCTCTCACAACGGTATAGTAGACTGGAGACCAGCCACACGCCTCGCAACATCCTGCTCTATAGATGTCACCTACTTCCCTTTTGATGTACAAGTGAGTATGAGAAACATGTCACCTTCTCTTTTGATGTACAGGTGCGTATGTCATGTCACCTACTCCGCTTTTGATGTACAAGTGTGTATGAGAAACATGTCACCTTCTCTTTTGATGTACAGGTGCGTATGTCATGTCACCTACTCCGCTTTTGATGTACAAGTGAGTATGAGAAACATGTCACCTTCTCTTTTGATGTACAGGTGCGAATGTCATGTCACCTACTCCGTTTTTGATGTACAAGTGAGTATGAGAAACATGTCACCTTCTCTTTTGATGTACAGGTGCGTATGTCATGTCACCTACTCCGCTTTTGATGTACAATTGCGTATGTCAGTCACCTTCTTCCCTTTTGATGTACAAGTGCATGTGTCGTGTCACATACTCCGCTTTTGATGTAAAGGTGCGTGTGTCATGTCACCTACTCCCCTTTTGATGTACATGTGCGTATGAATTGTGGCCTACTTCATTTTTTTATATACAAGTTAGTATAAGAAACACTTCATCTCCTTTTTAATACATGTACAGGTGCGCATAAGAAATATTTCATATTCTTTGATTTTGATAGACAAGTACACTTGAGAAAACTTCATCGGCTTTTTTGTACGTGTATAGGTGCGTATGAGAAATATTTCATCAACTTTCATTTTCATATACAGGTGCGTATGACAAACATTTCGTCTAGTCTCATTTTCATATACAGATGCGTATGACAAACACTCATCTACTTTCATTTTCATATACTAGTGCGTATGACAATCATTTCGTCTACTTTCATTTTGATATACAGGTGTGTATGTCATGTCATCTACTTCTCTTTTCATACAAAAATGCGTATGAGAAACATTTCATCTACTTTCCGTTTGATGTACAAGTGTATGCGAGAAAATGGCAGCAGAGGAAATCAGCGTGGCCATTGATTCGGATTTTTTAAAATATATGCTAGTCATTTGGTTTGATTGTCTGAGAAGGATAGGGAACCTAAAGAAACAGGTTTAAATCACTGTTGGGTTTCCTCAATAATCTCAAGGTGAAACTTATGCACTCACGTTATTATCAGTCTGTTATAATGACAATCTTCAAATTGACGTGAGGTTTTTTCTTTTGGTTTTGCTGGGTTTTTGTTGTTGTTGTTGTTGTTTTAGGTTTTTTGTTTTATTTTTTTTTTGTTTGGTTGGTTTTGTTTTGTTTTGTTTTGTTTGGGGGGTTTTGTTGTTGTTGTTTTTTCTTTTTTTTGTTTGTTTGGTTTTTGTTTTGTTTTGTTTTGGGTTTTTTTGAGGGGAGGTGTCATATTTAAAAAGCTATTTATTTCAAGTGTCATTTTGCAAGTGAAAAATGAAATTGCCAACTTTCTTTATTCGTTCGTTTATTTGTTTCTCTGGTTGCTTGTTTAATATTGATATTCCTGTTTTTTCAGATTTCGTATCTTGTGTCCCCAGGTCTGTGACATTGCCTTTGAAACCTTGATAACCACAACAGAAGAAGTTGTAATTAACCTCCATGAGGTGAGAGTCAGGGAAAGAGGTTACAAATACTGTCAGCTCGCTAGAAACCAAATTCAGCCTTAGATTATTATCGGCATCTCGTCTTTACAATTGAAGTGTCGCTGAGACTGAGGGAATAATCTTGACCGCCTCACTCTGCTAATCAAAATAAAAATTTAGAGTTCAACGTCTTAAGAGGTTGCCATCAGTTTTTCCTTTAAAATGTATGTGTTTTCCTTTAAAATGTATGTGAGTTTCAGCTTTATTGATGTTTTTGATAGGTTTGTTCTCGTAGTTCTTGAGATGACAGGGTATACTAAAGCTGTTATCCTGTTTAGAGCAGATGCATTTCTCAACATATCAGATGATGAATCAGTTATGTTTTACTTAAGGTAATAAACGACTTTAAATGGAAGGCTGTTTTCTGTACAGCTGTAGCTTCTTCCACCAGCTCGACTCTGTCATGCGCCAAGTGTTTGTTGCCTGGCAACACATTCCAACAAGTCCATCGTTACTAGTCCAAGTCCAAGTTCGAGACACCTCTCTATAGTTCTGTCGACGCTCTCAAAGTGTTCCAGTAGTTCTATGCTACTTCACCAATAAGAGTTGCACTCGAGTCATATTTCAACCTCCGAGTGTCCTGGGTGAGTTCTATGTTTAACCAGTTTTAAACAGAATGTTCTATATCAAGAGCGATGTTAATCCATTGTGTTACTCTCGTTTTTTGGGCTGACCCCAGGGCAAAGGTGTCGGTCTCGATAGATACAGCGATGATGGTCAGTGGAAGCTCATCTCTACCAGAGCTTACAACTTCCAGACAAGCCTCGTAGTTTTGGCGTAGTTTTTACGTTGTATCTAGAACGACGCACCAAGTTCTACATCCTGGCTATAGGCATGCCGGTACGTGTTGGCTTTGTTTGCTTTTTTGGTAAATGTGTAAAAATTGATATATACTCTAAGATCCAATAAGAATTAAAACAAGACCGAAGAAGAAAATAATGAAATAATGAAGAAATAGTAGTAGTAGTAGTAGTAGTAGTAGTAGTAGTAGTAGTAGTAGTAGTAGTAGTAGTAGTAGTAGTAGTAGTAGTAGTAGTAGTAGTAGTAGTAGTAGTAGTAGTAGTAGTAGTAGTAGTAGTAGTAGTAGTAGTAGTAGTAGTAGTAGTAGTAGTAGTAGTAGTAGTAGTAGTAGTAGTAGTAATAATAATAATAATAATAATAATAATAATAATAATAATTATTATTATTATTATTATTATTATTATTATTACTATTATTATTATTATTACCTTTAATGAGCGTCTTTCCTCTTAATAGTTAATGGGCGCTCTACATAAACAAACTTTAGATTAAAGTAGTGAGCATCAAGAAGCTGAAAGAATAATTATCTGATCACCTTTCAATGAAAAAATTAACCATCCAATCAATCCATATAAGTTCCTGATTGAGTTACCGACCAACCAATCAACCCTTCAGGTGTTTCTGATCTCGCTGACGGGCACCCTGGTGTTTGCCCTGCCCTCGCCCAGCGGGGAGAAGATGGGTCTCGGCATGACTGTCTTGCTCGCATACGCCGTGCACCTGGCTGTTGTGTTTGAGAAGTTGCCGAATACTTCGGTGCAGGTGAGCATCATCATCTTCAACAGCAGCACCACCAGCAGCACCTCAATCCACATGATCATCATTATCATCATCATCATCATCATCATCATCGTTATAATCATCATTATTATCATAATCATCATTATGGTTATAATCATCATTACATCATAATCATCATCGTTATAATCATCATTATCGTTATAATCATCATTATTATCATAATCATCATCATCGTTATAATCATCGTTATAATCGTCATTATTATCATAATCATCTTGATCATCATCATGATCCTCAGCATCATTGCTATCTTCATCGGATCATTATCATAATAATAATAATAATAATAATAATAATAATAATAATAATAATAATAATAATAATAATAATAATAATAATAATGATAATAAAGTGCATTTATATAGCGCATATCCAAATGATTAAAATGCTCTATACGCTTTACAAGAAAAAGAACAAGATAGAAGCAGGCTAAACGGCCTGAACATACATACATAACATACAGAATGACGTACATAGCATAAAGAATAACATACATATTATATAAAAAATAACATGCATAACATACATGTGCTTAAGAATATGATACAAGTTAAACATCATCTACTGCCGGGAATACGATGTGGTGAATAAATGGTGTTTAAGCTGCCTTTTAAAGGTCTCTATGGAATCAGACTCTCTGATATATATGGGGAGCCGATTCCACATGGTTGGTGCTACATAAGAAAATGATCGTTTGCCGTAGGCAACATAGTTTTTATGTGGTATATGACAAGAATTGTTCGGTCGTTAGCAGATCGTAATGACCGTGATGGTGTGTAAACTCTTAACATGCCAGTTAGGTATTCTGGTGCCATGTTGTTCAGGCATTTAAAACAAAAAAGACAGATCTTGTAGCAGATACGATCATTTATGTTCAACCAGTGCAGCTCTATCAACATTGGCGTAACATGATCTCTCTTACGCTTTAAGGAAATTAATCTAGCAGCATTGTTTTGAAGATTTTGTAGTCGTTGCAATTGTTGTTTTTGGCAGGCCTGCTAACAAAGAATTACAATAATCAATTCTTGATAGTATTAGTGTAGTTACAAGTGTTCTTGCAACACTATGGTTTATATACTTTCTTATTGAGCTGATTTTTCTTTCTTGAAAATATAAATTCTTACAGAGATTCGAAACAAAAGAAAACATTGACATATCTTGGTCTAATATAGCCCCGAGATTTTTCACTTTCTTACTGCATAGTACTTCATGTCCATTTAGATCAAATTTGATCACGGGCAAGCTATCGATGGATTTGCTGCACCCAAAAATAATTATGTCTGATTTGTCTTCGTTTACCTTGAGTTTGTTGATGTTCATCCATGAGCTGATATCTTGTATGCAGTGGGTGGTTGTATGTATAAGTTGGTGTATGTTTTCAGTGTCACTTGCTCCATATAATTGGGTGTCATCAGCATAAAGGTGGTAACTTATGCTATGTTTCCTAATAAGGGCAGACAGTGATTTAGTATACATGGTAAAGAGAACAGGACCTAAAACTGAGCCTTGAGGGACTCCATATTTGAGAGGAAGATTTTGAGACGTTTCATTTCTCACTTTAACACAATAAAATCTATTGGTAAGATATGACTCAAACCACGTAAGTACTGTACCCGACACAAGAAATGACTTCTTAAGCCTGTTTAGTAAAATTTCATGATCAATAGTGTCGAAAGCAGCTGTTAGATCAAGCAGCACAAGGAGACATAAGTTTTTGTCATCTACTAAGTCCAGAATATCTGAGGTCACTTTTGAAAGTGCAGTCTCCGTGCTATGGTGCATCTTGTATGCGGATTGAAGAATTTCATCAAAACCGTTACTTTTAACGCGTTTCAGGACTTGAACTAATACAACTTTTTCCAGTATTTTTGATAGAAAATTGAGATTTGAGACAGGTCTAAAGTTTTTATCATTATTTTGACCACTATCTTTCAACACCAAAGAAATCATCTTCATCGCCGTCATGATCCTCAGCATCATTACCATCATCATCATTACATTATCATTATCATCATCATCATCATAATCATTTTCATCATCGTCAAGATCCTCATCATCATCATCATCATTATCATCATCATCATCATCATCATCATCATCATCATCATCATCATCATCATCGTCATCCTCAACATCATCATCATCATTATCCTCACCATCATCATCATCATCACCATTATATTATTGTGATAAGCTACATTATCATTATCATCATCATCATCATCCTCAACATCATCATCATCATTATCCTCACCATCATCATCATCATCACCATTATATTATTGTGATAAGCTACATTATCATTATCATCATCATCATCATCATAATCATTTTCATCATCGTCAAGATCCTCATCATCATCATCATCATTATCATCATCATCATCATCATCATCATCATCATCATCATCATCGTCATCCTCAACATCATCATCATCATTATCCTCACCATCATCATCATCATCACCATTATATTATTGTGATAAGCTAACGATTATCAACGAAACAGAAGTGAAGTCAAAGCAGAGTTATGAAAAGTGTCTTTTCATTCCTGATAAAAAAATGTTTCAAGAGATTCAGCTAAAATTATTTCAAGTTTCTACAGTACTGCAAGGTGGAATATTTTAATTGACCCTGTACATAGTAGCTTTTTATGGATTAAATTGGAGGTTTATACCAGTATTTGTGGGGCCTTAGGTAGTAGATATCGATTTCAATTACCAATTTATCTGATCGGATTAGGCAAGTGTCCACATACGTCAAACATCACCATTATTCCTTTCCTGACAGCCCTCATTCTTCTCCCTCTGTTCCACCATTTCTCTCTCCTTCCTATCTTCGAAAGTAAAGGTAGCGCAGTTATTAACAGTTATTCAACACTATCATTTCTAACATTGTTATCATGTCATCAATTATAGCCAGATGTGTATTAACTCAACGAAAATAAAATTACTGGACATTCATTACCTTCTGTCCTTGATTCCTTAACCTCTCTTTGTTAATTGTTCTACCGATAAACCTGCCTCATCAGATCAAAATAAAATCCTTCTCAATCCCATCCCTAAGGTTTACTTTTTTTTTTTTACGTCTCTTTCCCTGCAGGTCTCAATCTTCGCGCAATATCTCATAACACTGATGACGATCACATGCGCGTGCATCATGCTTAGTGTGATAATCTTGAGACTTTATCACCGCCCGGAAACGGCCATAGTGGGACCAAAAATAAAAACCGTCATCCGAGTCTTGCGCCGAGTTTAGTGCTTGTCGACCAGGCCTGCTAGGTTGGAGTCTTATGATATTGCGCGAAATGCTATTTCGCCAGCTCGTAAAGAGATGCGTCCAAACTCGAGGTACGTTTTGGTAAAAAGAAGAAATATCTCCTGACTTTAAATCTATTAAGCAGAGTATCGTCTTTTTCCTTTCCCTTAGTTAATGTGTATTTTTATCTTGTCTTCATGTCAATAAAATTCGAGTCGTTAAGCAATGATCTTTTATTCTGTATTTTGTTCTTCCAATATAAGATTTATGGTTTCTGCTCTTCTTTTCCTGATGTAATTGATGAAACGCTCGAACGAACTACACCGTCTGACGAATGGCTTGTTCAAACAAACAGAGAGTAAAACAATAAAAAGTGACCCTAAATTTTGCAACTCATTCGCGTAATCTGATACACTAAAATATATTCCAATATAACATTATGACCGTTCTAAAGCTACTTCTTTCCCTTTCAGAGATTTTCTAAAAGATGCACTAGATGTGGATACATCTACACCAGGGAAAAGAGGGAAGTCTCTGCACGGGAACAGATTTGAGAAGCCATTGCAACAGGAAATGACATGACAGGAAGTAGCTAGCGTCTTAGACTGGCTCCTATTTCTGGTGACGACCCTGATCAGTCTGCTGGCCACGACTGTGTGTGTCTTCTTGCTGCAAAGTCGACCTGAGGTGGTCCTGGGGGGCAACTATTCTCAACCTCTTGGGCCCAAACCAGTACCATACTGGACACAGTCTACCGACTCTTAATAGTCGGAAGGAAATGTCACTGGCTTTTTTTTTCCCGTGTTTTTACTTGATTTCATGAACGACCACTTTTTTTTACTCTCTCAAACTATGTGGAGACTAAAGTTATATTTGCTACAGATTTAATGAGATGGTTGTTTTTTAAATAATAGGCAAAAAAAGTGTTACATTATGCTTTTTACTTTTTCAAGCCTAATTTGAAGGCATCGTGCAGCGGTCTACGTTATGGGAAAAAAAATCAAACAAGAGTAAAAAGCGGAGAAAGCTCTGTGAAATAAACCTTAGATCCTTTTACAAAGGTAACATTAGTCAGATCAAAGAACTAAGTTTATAGATTTTTAGCTTCACAGTGAAGATTCCTACTGCAGGTTTATGTTGGGCTCATTCCAACAGACTTTAAAGTAGCCTTGTTATAACCTGTCTACGGTTCCATCAAGCTTTCAAAAAATATATATATTTGATGTTGTTTTGTACTTGCCTTTATATAATAGTTGTAATTAACTCTTCTCCTCAATCGGATGTTGTGTCACTTTGGTATAAGGAGATCATTGTGAGACCAGGGTTGGGCTAGAGCGATTTTAAAAATCTTGCACCAATATGTACGCTCAGAGGTTTTCTCAACGTGCTCCTGAGGCTTTTTTTGAAACGGCCCCTGAACTATTTGGAGCGCAAGAAATTTAAACAAAAAATTGTAAATCTGCTAAGAAAAAGCAAAATAAAACACAAACCGCACTGCTGTTTGTCTTTAGTGATCTTTTAAATAAAGCAGACGAAAGAAAAGTAAAACATCTAGCATTTTCAGATTTTTCATCTGTTTTTGACACTAGAGTCCATGATATTCTACACAAGCTTTAATGACTTTCATATGATATACAGGATACGGTCTGAAGCTGTTTGCTTTCTGACTAAAAAAACATAGCTCAAAATATAACAGCAGCCGTAGTGCGTTTAGGGCCTCAGTTTTCAGTTTTGATCCGCCTGAC
>JAWDGP010006599.1:822500-942500 GCA_033675545.1 Elysia crispata
TTAAGAGTTATTCCTTCGCGGTTACTCACTCAATAACATCATTGTCCAATGTTTCATACCGATTAAATAGTTTACTCTTTGGAATAAAATCTGTCTATAGTAACATTGTTGGTGTATTGCAGACATCCTTGGCTTGTGACGACAGAAGTTAAATTGTGTATCAAATGTATCGCAAATAGTTCTCGCCCAGGAGTTACCTAGGGACATTCGTAGGACATTAAACAATTACAGTTTAGTACTCCTATTGTGTAAAACCATTCGGGCCCCCAACTGTGACCGCAAGCAGTTCAATTTTCTACTATAAGCCTGTTGACCTGGAAGTAGAAAGAACTAAAGTCAAGACAGCACCTTCAATATTGGGGACTTGCGTTTAGTTTTCTTACACGTGTTGACTTTTGATGACCCATAATAATGTTACGCTTGCTTTAAACATCTGTTTTACAGACAGTCTTTTACAATCAGTTTTTCTCACATTTTGAAGCCTAAGTTTTTTTTGGTTTTTTTCTGTCTTTTTTTCCCTTCTTTTTGACTGTTTGTTTGTTGTTGTTGTTGTTGGTGGTGGTGTTTTACTAACTATAATTCATGGGGTGCAAGACAGTTAAATTCCTTCAGCACTGGGGTCACAGTACGAAGGTCAGGAATTCGAATCCTCGCTGGGCTATATAGTAGTAGGGTAGGGTTTCACCAGCCCTATCCTAAGGCTTGACGGGAGCCTGAATGTCTCTGTGAGTGTGACTGGAGAGGTCTTCTGACTGTAGGGATTACAACAACATTGCGCTTGGCCGTTGCCTGAACTGCTGAAAGTAAGTAGTGTTAGGCATCTGTTGCGGCCTTAAAAGGCTAATCGTCTTGAAAGGGTGCAGGATCATGAATCAATCCTTGTTGACATAAGGACATGCAAAATTGTCAATATTTATATAATAATGTTCATCAATATAGTAGTTATCATTAATGTTGTCGCCATATCATCTGGCACTATGTTTCACATCACAGCTTTCACCGAAGGTCTGAGGTACAAAATCATTAGTACTGTCAAATACATCATCATCATCATCATCATCAAATAACATGACACAACGCGGCACTATCAAAACTTTCATCACATTTCTCTGCTACAACATCATCAATACTGTCAAACTCATCATCATCGCCACATCCCAGGCCACTATATTTCACATCACAGTTTTCACCGAGGCTTTCTGCTACAACATCATTATTACTTTCAAATACACGATCATCACTAAAGAACATGGCACAACGCGGAACTATCAAAACTTTCAACTCAGCTCTCTGCTACAGAATCTTTATTGCTCTCAAATACATCCTCATCATCGTTACATCATATTTCACAATGGGGCACTATCTAAACTTTCAACACAGCTCTCTGGTTGGCCCTACCACCACCACCACCACGTCGTCAAATAACATCATCACTTTCACCACAACTCTTCGGTACATCACCATTATCAATGACCATCCCATCATTATCGATAGCATTATCTAAATAGTAAAACCTTACAAATCTATTTTTTTTTCTGCCTGGCAGTTGTTGTATAGATCCCCCTCTATCAGGCCGTATGGTTGTCGAAAACATCAGAAAAGTGTGTCGCAGATTAGCAAGGTAAATCCATTTCTGTGAAATTAGGGAGGTCAGTCAAGCGGATGTCCAGCGGGATCGATGACCTTCACAGGCAGAGCGTCACGGATACTGACCATCAAATCACCGCATAGTAATCAGTGGAGTGCGTCAAGTTAAAAAGCTCGTCCACTACTATATAAACCTGTGTGGAAAGAAACACTCTTGTTTTGCTTGTTCCTCACCGTCTCTACTAGCTCGCTAGGATAACGCTATCGTTGATTTTTGAAAAGTTAACCCTGGAAGTGTGCCATTTTCCTTTCAAAAATTGTAAGTATCATTGTTGTAGTTGAATCCTGAGAGCATATTAGCTTGTGTATGTGTGTATGCGCTATAAATAAAATTACAATAATGCTGTCGACTGTAAATAGAGTCTCTCTCTCTCTCTCTCTCTCTCTCTCTCTCTCTCTCTCTCTCTCTCTCTCTCTCTCTCTCTCTCTCTCTCTCTCTCTCTCTCTCTCTCTCTCTCTCTCTCTCTCTCTCTCTCTCTCTCTCTTTAACTTTGGTGTGTGCACGACTTTTCCTTAATATGTTTCATAATTTTTTGTATTTTGGGTTTTTTTTGCTGTTGTTTTTAATTTGTTTTTTTGTTTTGTTTTGTTTTGTATTTTTTTTTTTTTTTTTTTTTTTGGGGGGGTATAGCAATATTATGTTAGGGGTTTGTTTTATTTTCTTTGTTTGTTTGTTTGTTTGTTTGTTTTTTTTGTTTGTTTTTTTTTTTGTTCAATTTCTCATTTGCTTTTTTTCTGTTTTCTTGGTAGGAAAGTGTGGGGTTTTTTTCTATTTTTTTTTTTTTTTTTTTTTTTTTTTGCTGTTCCTGCTATTTTCGTTGTCGTTGTTCTTTTGCTTGTCCTTTCTTGTTATTTGTAATGTGCTTTTCGCACAAATTATGGTGTTTTCTTTCTCAAAAAACGACCAATTATGAAATCCAAATCTTGTGGCTGTTATCGAGTGATTGTATCATATAGCTTAGTCCAATTCAGCTCCTCACTATCTGATAGTTCTTATACTTGGGTTACCGTAACGACTATATCAACTCTTGATTAGGTTGATTAGGTCTTTCATGTATTAAAATAAAAGGGGTAATTTTGTACCTGTACACCCGCTCTCACCAGAGTGCTGTTTCTTGTCTTTCCGGTCGACCTTGACCTTGGCAAGAACCGTATTATAAGTGAAAGTTGTCGCGATTACTTAGCTTTATCAAGGCGGAATTTTATGGAATGTTAAAAAAAGAAATAAAAAATGAGGGGAGGGGGAAGCCCCCAACCCCTTACCCCCCCCCCCAGAAAAAAAGAATAAATAAATAAAAAATGCGGGGTGGTGCCCCCCTCACCCCCCCCCCCCCAAAAAAAAGACAATAATGAAGCGACTTTCACTGAATAATACGATCAAATCAAGGTCAAGATGAACCGGGAAGACAACAAACAGCACAGAGTAAAAAAAAATAATAATAATAATAAATACAGCTCTTACCTTTACTCCGTCTCGGCTACTTCAAACACCTCCGTATCGCTATCTTCCTCTACTTCACTGTGTTTTTTCTTGACTAACACTAGATTTTCTACAGCGCCAAATACGCTGATCCTCACGGTAAGGACACTTAGAAGTGCAATGCGGACAAATTATTTCAGAAGGTAAAACACAATGAGATCGTACAAATGATAATGACTTAGTGTCGTTATTATAAAATTCAGCAATAACTTGAAAATAATCTAAAGAGCACTAAAGAGTAGCCATGAAGAAAATCAAGTTCAGAAACATCATTTAAAATGCCAATGCGAGACGGGTGTACAGGTTAAATAATATACTATAAAATGATCTCTTTACTTGAAGAAATTATATGTGAATGAGGACCTCCTCTCCCCTGAAATGATGACATAGTTTGCAGGGTTTGATAAAAAAAAATTATGGTAATGATCCGGGCACGACTCCTCTTTGAGGAAAAGGGGAAACTACTCTCATGCTAAGATCATCGTTTCTAGTAAATTCCTTGAAAAATACTGAAAGAAAAATGGCCTCAGCAACGGAGCTTTGCAAGTATGTTTTATTATTATTATTACTATTATTATTATTATTATTATTATTATTATTATCAAGATCTAGAATCTTGTCTTTGGTAAGCTCTAGCCTGTAGTTTATAGATTTAATTTATGAACTGAACTTATTCTGACAGGAGTGCATGTTTTGCTATTGAACTTAAATAGTGCAATAACGTTAATTCATTCCATTTATTTAATTGCTCAATACTTTTAAGATTATTTTTAAAAATGATTTGGAACGAGTTCCTTTTAGGTACGGACTAATTTACACTCCGGTTTTTTACATAGTAGCAACCCTATAGTGTGTTTCCGATCAACGAAGCCCTCTTTGGGGTGTAAATTAGTCCGTACCTAAAAGGAACTCTTTCCAATGACTTTCCTGGAGAGTAATTGTATGATATATTTAAAGAAGGAGCAGAGGTTCAGTACCCTTGCCCTAAGCCCACCATACACACAGAAGGGATGCTAGGCGTTACGCAAGATTTGGGATCAAGGTATTCGGCGTTGTGTTTTTATACCACACACGTAGTGGGAAAACAAGGGAATGTGGGTATAAAGTTTCCAACTTTCCACTGAAATTGCGGGATCACAGGGTCAATACACTAAGCGACATGTCGCGACAAATTGCATCAGCCAGTTTATTCAGTTGTGCTTGATTGTGAAAAAAAAAAAAAAAATCTGTCTTGCTCATGATCTTTAAGTGGATAAATGTTATTTGTAGATATTTTTTTCCAAATCAATTTTTAATAAATATGTATCTTTTGCATCATGGATTCTCGTAGGAAGAAAACATTGAGTTGTATTATTACAGCAACAGTTTTGAAAAAGAGCTGGTAAAAAAAGGCAAAGAAAAAATTGTGGCGACTCAAAATGCCATTTCCTCGATTCGCTCCAATAAATCCAATTATTTGACCACAAAATAGACATACCTAAATGAATGAATTATAATTCTTGGTGATGCAATTGCAAGTAAACTTATTTCAGTCTTCGTAGTCAATAATGTAGCAACCTGAAATGCACAATAGTTTGTGTGCTACACAGAGAAGAAGGTGGGGTTAGCAAGACAATGTGGGGAAATGGGGGTGACCCAATGACCCAGAAAGGTGAATTTTTTTTATTTTATTTTCTAAATCTCATCTTCCATGTAATATCAGTTTATTATAAGGTATCAATCTTCATTAAAATTTCGACAAGGAATACGATTCTGAAATTTTTTTTGTCAAAATCTGAAATTTTAAAGTCATTTTTTTCTAGCCCAGCAGAGCCAGTCAGGCATGGCACCAGAAATTATCAGGCAGAGCTTCATGTTCAAAAGTCTCACAAGACCATATATGTGATACTCCATATACACTTGGTTTTTTCATGTGGTTTTCCTACACTCACACAGTGGCACCTTATATAACCACCGTGTGTATAGTGGGCTTTAAAGTTTCAAATGCTTCAAGTTTCACAGCTGATAACCTTGCATTGACAGGTTGGATTGTTGTAGCTTGTTGGCAATCAGTAGCTGTTCGAAATAGTTTTAATGTTCCCTAAATCTCTCTTTCAGAGTATCACAGAAGGCGATTATCAGCAGCTTATTGCTTCAAGACACATGCATCTCCTCACTTTTCCTCTTCATATTCCTTCTTATTTGAGTTACTTCCCTTGGTAAATAAAAAAGTTTCAGCAGTTTTTCTGTTGATACCCGAAATATGCTAGATCTAGATCTAGTTTCAGTTTCAGCTCAATGTCCGATCGAGACATGGCTCGGGAGCAAAGAAATATTTTGAGTCTATAGGGTCCAGTGCTGGCAAGTCTAGGCCTAATAAAAGAAAGGCATGCCCGCGCAAGTCTACACAATCTAGATCTAAGGCAAAAACATCGAGATCTAATATTATACTATCAGATTCAGACTCTGACTCGGATCGAAATGAGCCTCCACAACAACCCCCCACCCCCATCCCCAGCCCAGCCCAGACCCAAACACTAACAGAGTTTATGTTGATTGCAGCCTAAAAATCACGAAAAAAAAAAAAAGCATCCACACAGCAAAAACAATACGAATTTTAAGCATCATAATTTTTGTTTTTGCTATCAGATTTACACCTTTTTCAAAAATCACAAAAAAATAAAGCAATCAAGCAATTTGAATATTTTTTTATATTCTGTAAAATTCAATTCTGCTTCTGTAAAATTCAATTCTGCTTCTGTAAAGTCTGAAAGTTTCAATACTCTTGGAAAAAAAATAAAGATACAGTGATTTTTTGAAAAAAAGCTGGCATTCCTGGTCAGGCTGGATCAGAAACCTCCGGCAGCGAGTGTGTTAAGATGAAAAGTTTGCTTACAAGTATGACCTGGTAGTATTCTCAGTAATGTGCGATCCTAAAGGAATTATTCTAGACCGCATTAAATTTCTGGATTATAACTTACATTTTTCAAAGTATAAAATATATTTAGGTAGTAATTTGAAATATCTAAAGATAAATCCAGCTTTAGAATAATCAACGTTTTCGGAACATGCGGATATTTTCAACTTCACTTTTGGTAGTCTCAGTAAGTTTTAATTACTTCAAATTTTTTTGTAAAGATTGATCAATACATGGAAAAATTTGTACATGCTTTCAATATTATTACAGTCGAGTCCCCTTATTTCGAAGTCATTCGGATAAAAAAGGGACTTCGAATTATCAGAATACATAGAGCAAGAGAGTTAAAAAAAAATGTGGATGACAGATCAGAAATATCGTACAAGTGTGCAGGGGGGTGGAGGTGGACCTAACCCCTTTCTCTCATTTAGCCTTATTGTAGACTCTTGCCTGTAACGTAGGTGGGCAAACACATATACACACACCAGAATCACTTGCCGCGGGGAGCATAGTTCTACATAGACTTTGTTTTACAAGCCTCGAAAAGTGCTTTCACTGTGTCAGAATAAAAAAAATCACGCCAAAATCGGTTCGAATTAATCGGATCCTTACTTCAAAACTCGAACTAACCGATATTTTTTTAATAAAGCTTTAATAGAGAAATATTAGTTAAAATTAAACGACTTCGAAACATCCAAGAATTCGGACTATCCGGATTCGAATTATTTGGACTCAACTGTAATTATTTCTCTGACTCTGGAGTCAGTTCAAATATTTTATGACAACTATTTTTCAATAACCTATGATTTTCTTTTTCAAAACAGCCAAGCCAATGAAAATTATGTCAGCGAAAACTACCAAAAAGCAGTTGAAGTAAGTTTAATTTTGTACTTTTCTACTGTGTTCTTTGAAATTTGAATTTCTAGGGTTGCTCAAAGCAGAGATCAGAAATTTTTTTTTGCCCCACAGTGTTGATATAATGTTCAGCAATAACCAATTAATTGAAATTTACATAATAAGATATTAAAGATATAAAAAGTTTTTTGTATAAATGTAGTTTTTGGTTTTGTTTTGTTTTTTTTTCTTATGTGGAGGGAAGGGTGTTTGTTGGCCCTCTTACTTAATTTAGGGATGTTAGTGCAAACATTTTTGAGCTCACTTTGAATATGAGAAATAAGATGCTTTACCTTGACCTCTCCTAGCTGTACACAGAAGCTTTGGCTTTGGAGGAAGGCAGGGATGACATTTTGACCCACAGGGCTCAAGCGTATTTACAGCTAGGGAAACTCAAAGGTGAGTTTTGTCAAGAGTGTTTTTCTCTTTCTTTATTATTACAAATTATTTGACAATTTCAAGTAGTTGATAGGTGAGAAGTAAAATGATTTTTCTACATTTGTTCAATTAATGTGAATATATTTGCTGTGAAAAAAAATCATGTTTTTGAGTTGAGGTTAAATTGTCAAAACTCATTTTTTGTATAAATAAAGCACCATAATAATGAACTGATCTCTAATAAATCCCATGGATTAGAGGACCAAATTAATCCTTTTCCAGTTGCTAACTATGACAAGTTAATAAATGGAACTTTGAAAGTATGCCTTAGGTTTCTGAAGGGTGTGCTCATAAAAGCTCTGCATGCAAGAAATAAAGATATAAATTTATTATTTTAAAGGTGATATCTATACTGGTGAAGCGTAAAGAGATTTTTTTTTTATTCCCGGGTCATGAAAATATTTTTTGCCTCATGTTTTTGTTTTGTACCAGCCATGTATGGCAAACTAGATCTCTTATGTCAGTGGAGGACTTTGGTGCCTGCACTACGGTGTTAAATATTTTTTTTTAATCTTTAATGATACTAGAACATGTTTCTTATTTTTTCTGTCCTATACTTACTTTAATTTGCATAGAGGCAGCAGATGATTGTGAAAAGGCCATTCAGCTCAATGGAAGTAATGAGAAAGCTTTCAAAAAGAAAGGGTAAATACATTCTAACCTGTCTTCTCCTTGAATTTCATTATAATTCTTGTATCTTATTTTTCATCTCTTTAATCAAAATTAATAATTTCAGCTGATTTTAGACCTAAAAAAAAACAACTAAAGATAGATAGAATGTGATAAATTTAAGAGCTTCTAGCCATTTTATTCTCCATTGTTTTCCTGTTTTCTTTGGCAACCTAATTGAAAGCAAACTAAAGGGAAAAACTTTATGAAAAGTGTGTTAACAGCAGTATATTCTTTGTTCCTCTTTTGTTTGGACTAGACTATTTTTTATATTCAAACACTCCAATTCACTCTATCATGATATTTTTTTTCTAAAGCTGCATCTTTATCTCCCCCACTCTCCTTTTCCACATTTTCTTGTATAGTCTAGCTCTTTATCAGATGGATGAGATAGGGAAAGCCTTGGATGTCTTTCAAGAGGGCAAAAAGCGATTCGGTGAGCACTCATGTTCATTCTGCAGAAAATTTCAGATGGATATGTACAGTTTCTTTGCAGTCTATATATTAGGTGATAAATTGTTATTAATAGGTTCTCAGATTTTTTTTTGGGTTTAAAGCATTTTTCTATTGATGTGATCAAATTTTGATTGAAGAGTCAAAAAACAAATTGTGAATGACTATTAAAATTGAATTAAATCTTTTTCTTTAACTTTTCAACTTTTATTTTCCAGAATCAGATCCAACATATGAAGACTGGGTGCAAAAATGTGAGGAAATGTTAGGAAGTAAGTAATGAATTAGATAGGCAGTATACCTTGTGGGCTTTAAGATCCTGTTTTATTTTTTATGATTCCTTTGGTAAAAACTTTTGCCATGCTTGAGTCCATCACAATAGACCTGTTTGCATCAGGATATTATAGGTTTTGCTAAATATCAGGCCTTTTGACTATTTAATATTTTGGCACTGAGGTTTTGATATATAAGTAAAAAAGGAATTTTTTTGGAACTAATTTTTTCAAATTTTGTCTCAATCAGTTAACATTTAGTAGATGTTTTTGTTAAGTTTTAACAATTGGAATAAAAATTTTAGGAAAAAAATATTTCAATAATTAAATGGTATCTTTCAAATGACTATTTCAGAAAACTCAGGGGCTGCAGAGAAAACTACTGTCCCCACATCCGAGACAAAAGCACCAAGTGTAAAGTAAGAAATGTAGTTGTCAACCCTCCAAAATCAGTTTTTTGTTTGTTTGTTTTTTTCATTCTCTCTGCACCCTTCATTTCTGATTTGAGTTTATTATACAGTACACCTCGAATTCAACGAACAGAGAAATATTCCCGTTTTTTTCCCATCTTTGACTGTCTTAAAATACCCTGCATCCAACAAACTAATTTCAGACCTGTCCTCGAGTTCAACGAACCATAATTATTGGCAAACCCACTGTAGATTGCTTTTCTAGTTAGAAATGTTGAAATTCAATCAAAAGTCCCACTGTTGGTTGACAAGAGATTAGACCATATAATACTAGGGTTAGAGAAGAGCAAAGTATTGACATACAGGGAGAAAATAAAGAGAGGCGGGATGGGACAGGGGGTGGCAGCTGATGCATGGAGAAAACATGACTTGTTGTCAAAGAGCCAAGTGGCTGTAACTTGGGCAGTGTGGGAGAAGAGTAATGAGTGGCTGTACAGACATGTGGTTAGTTGAACAAATATAAGCAAGATAATTACGTGGTAATTTGACTTTGGTTGGTTATTTCCCTTGTGGTGCCATAGGACATGGCACTAACAAACTTTGCATTCAATTAACTTTTAAAAATGACCAAACTAGTTTGTTGAGTCCAAGGTGTACTGCATTGTATTTTTCTTGTTGAAAAATAGGTACTTTTTTTAGTTTTCCATGTTTATATCCTTGTGAAGCTATTGAGCAATCAAAGAAATGAATTCCTCCCCTAGACCATGAGCACCATGAGTAAAATTTTAGATAACATAACTAATATTTTATTGATGGCTTTATCCACAGATATGACTGGTATCAAACTCATACACATGTCATTATCACAGTTTTGGTAAAAAATGTCAAGAAAGAATATCTGAAAGTCAGTGCTGAGGACAGAAGTGTAAGTGTTGTTATTAAGTCTTCATCCTTTAAAAAAAAATATATATATATATGTATACAAAGAGATAAGGCTACTTGTACTTTATCAAAGCTTCATAGTTTTCAAGACCCTCCATCCACAAATAGGAATATAAGTACAATACTGTTTAAATAATTGTTTTATTATATATATGTGTCCAAAAATCTGAAAATTATGCCTGTTAATGTGGATGCGGCAGATATGTTATGCATGCTGCTGGCTAAATTGGCTCACATTTTTTACCAATCAAATTTGTATCCCACATGAATGTGCAATGAAAATAGTAGTGTTGGAGAAAAGATTTTTTGAATAGGAAAAAAAATTTTAGACAGAAGTTGAAATTCTTTATTGAATCTTTGGATCAATTCAGACTTACAAAATTTTAATCAACCAAAGGCTGTATAAAACTGAAAACTTTCCTAACTGGTCTAAATTGTCTTTTCAAAATACCATTTCTCGACTAACTTCTTGATTAGTGCTAATTCCTGTTTGCTTAAGCCTGATTTAAAAAGGCATTATGTACAGTTTGTCTCTCTCAGCTCAAGGCTTTTGGGGGTTGAGGAAAGATAATTATAGTAAAGGTTAAGATTTAAAACTTTGATTACATGGAAAAGGGCGGTCATTAAATTCTACATAGAGTTGATGTAAAGGATAACATAAATGAAGTTGGCTACTCTGTTTTTCTTTTCGTAACTCTCTTTCAACTAGGAGAATACTATGCTTTTTGGGCTCATCTTTCAACTTTTTTACTTCTGTTTTCTTGAAGCTCCAAGTATGTATTGATGATCCGAGTGGAACTTTCACATCTCTTGATCTAACCCTGGCACACAAAGTAGATCCACAACAAGCTGTTACAAAAGTATTATCAACAAAAGTAAGTATTAGCATTACAATTTATGATATGTGTTTATGCTATTTCAGCAAGTTTCACTCCGGGTTTTTTTTTTTTTAAGAATGCAAAGTGATTAAACACTCTTTGCCTTACAGTTAGTTGTGCATTTTCTTGTATTGTAGTTAGTATCTAAATGCACTGGGTTGGGGAGCCTTATGGATAAATGTAATTTGAAGGAAATAATAAATAAAGATTTTATTTCCTTTCTCGTGATATGTATATATGTATATATAGATAGAGAGAGAAGGAGTGGGCTTTTTGTTTTTATCTACGTAACTGGATGTTATTCTTTTTTCAGTTAGAATGCTTATATTTATGTTTTTTGAGTTGTGCTCGATTTAATTTTTTTCCTTTTTTTTAAATTGAATAAAACCTACATTTCAAACATTGTAACATAATATTGGAAAAAATTGTTTTAAACTTAGGTTGCATTGAAATTACAATAATAAATCTTTTAGTAAGATTTGGTTTCTTTGATATGAAGTGATGGATTTTTTTTATTACACAAGTTATTTCCCATGCACCTGTAAAATGCATGTGGTAGATGACACAAGTGCAGTATTTGATTAGTTTTTTCATGTGTGTGTGTTTTTGAATTTCTGTCATATCTATCTAGATTTTAGTTTTTATCTAACAAATGATTCTGACATTATTCTTATAACATTTAGAGCTTTATAGTGGCCATGAAATTATCAGAAGAGATAGTACTTTGAAATATTAAGAAAAATAAGGCAGTGGAGGGGTCATGTTTGTATTTCAAATCTTTCATATATGTCTTAAAATGGTAGTTTTGAATTTGAGAATCTGTATTTCTCCATAAGTCTTTGTAACATGACATTTATGTTTGTCATGTCAGGTTGAAATAAAGTTGAAGAAGAGTGAGGGTGTTCAGTGGAAGAAGCTTGAAAGCGTCCCACAGGAGGAAGCTGAAATCCTTCCTGTTGCTGCAGGTTTGTATGTGTGTAGTAAGGGGAATTTTGACATACAGTCAGTATGTTTTAAATACATGTTTTTAAGGAATGTTAAGTCTCAGTTTGATTCAAAATTATTCGTGGAAATCAAATAAATTGTGAATGTGGGCTGTCCTAGATCTGTATTCTGGCCGGCAGTTACTCGGAGCTTTCCTTTTTTTTTTTTTTTTTTCTTGTGTTCTAGGGGGTTTTTTTGTTTAGTTTTTTATAGTGATGATAAAATACATACTTGCCTTACATTTCAACTCAATGAAGCAGACTTTATATATATTTGTTAGTATTCAGCTTTTGATGAGAGTATGCGACATTTCCAACATCCAACCCTATTTTAGTATATGCTGGCAATGAATAAAAGCAGTTGAAGAGAGGAAGATTTGTCGTTTCACATTGGTCTGACTTTGATGTATGTCCCTTTATGTTTGAGTATTATTTTTTCCTTCAATTCTGAGATTGTACATATTATAAAAGCTTTAGTTTCTAATCATAATGGAATGCCTCCAAGGCGCATGAGATATATTCTGTGTCTCTACAGATATTAATTTAAATATTTTATACACCTTTTGTTCCTTCAAAGTGGACAAAGCCTTTCTCTGGCTAACCTTGCATTGACAGAGCCTATTTTTGTCTTAATATAGTCTTCACCCAATAGGTGTCTTGTTTTGGGGTTGAAAATTTGTTAATGCATTGGCAATTTGGGGGGGGGGGGGGGGATACAGCTTTTAACTGCCCATCATGTCAACTGTGTTCCAACTTGATTGAACTGTTTAATTTGTGTTGTTTTATTTTGTTTTGCCTTTGCTGTTTTTTTTTTTTTTTGTTGTTTGTTGTTTTTCAGAAGTTGCAAGTGTTTGAAAGAAACCTTTTCTCTTGATATAAAAAAGAATTTTCGCTTATTTAACATTTTTCTGTTTGTATTTTTTTTTAATCTGGTGATTTTATTTCTGAAATATCTCTTTTAACACTGACTGTTTTGTCCTGTTTCTTTTCAGCTTTAGTTCTTACATTCCAACCCTTAAAATAACCCATCAATTGTTTTTTGTTTTTAACAAACCCAGCCCCATCTGTCCAAGAGCCACCAAGTTACCCGTCCTCATCACATTACACCAGAGACTGGGACAAGCTGGCAGCAGAGGTTACTGAGGAGGAGAAGAATGAGAAGTTGGAGGGTGATGCAGCCTTGAACCAGTTCTTCCAAAAGATATATGCCGACGCTTCAGATGAAACCAAAAGGGCCATGATGAAGTCTTTTGTGAGTAAAAGAAAGATTGCCTTGTTAAAGTTTAGAGTTTTTTTTTTTTAATTTTGTTTATTTTCTGCTTTTGTGGATTTTGGGGTTTTTTTTGTTTTTATCTTATCTTTATTTGGCAATTTAAAGGTCAACATTATTTTATGTTAATTCTGATATGAAATACGGCTGTTGTCCATACATTTAAGATCAAGGCAAATGTAAGTACACAGATTGATAAAGCATTAGGGCAATGCATTGCTCTTGTTCCTTGCTCCTCTGTATAATTATTTTAATTGAATCCTGATTATTCTATATAGTAAATTAAACATTTTGTTCCTTATCTTTATTGCAAAGCCCACCAACTTAGGAGAATTGTGCAAGAGGTAAATATCTGTTGTGGTTTTTTTTTAACTCAAAATCACATGTATTGTTCGCTGAAATGGGCCATCTCTGATATTCAGGACTGGTGGCAAGACATGGTGACTTGCCCATGTTCCTTGAGAAGAGTTCTGCCTGAGTATGTAAAAATTTGGGGAAAAAAATATTTTTATTTTATTGTAGTTGTTACAGTTCTTTTTTTAAATGACTGGGCAAATTGAATAACTTTTAAGCAATCACAAAAACAACTTCAAATCTGATAAGAGTTTTTTTGTTTCAAAGAAACAAGTGTGAAATATACATTAAAAGTGTGCTAAGAAAAGAAATGGAAATTTGATGATTGTTTTTTTTTTAACTTTGTGTCCTCAGTCTGAGTCAGGTGGCACAGTTCTCAGTACAAACTGGAGTGAGGTGGGCAAGGAGAAGGTAGAGGTGAAGCCTCCGGATGGCATGGAGTTCAAGAAGTGGGAATACTGATCATCTGTATCATGCAGTCTAATTTTCATCAAACCAGGCACACAGCTTCAGAGTGTGATTGCCTTTCTTGTGAAGTGGATAACAAATTCTTAATAAAGACAATCCGTATGGGTTACTTAATTGTTAAATCATATTTTGAAGAAATGGATCTCATTTGCGCCACATAGATAGCCTTTTTAATATCACATGGCATTCTATAAACAACACTTTCAGGATCACATAGCTTTTCATGTCCTTGATTCATACAAACAATATCTGAAAGTAGCAGAAATCTTGATGGATTAAAACGAAAGGGATTTAATTTTTTCAAAAGAAACTCCAAACTTTTAGGTCAAATAATTTTTCTGGGAAAAATTGTTTTCTTTTCCTTGAATGCTAAAGGGTTTTCTTTGACACAATTTTACAATATTAAGGGGTTGCTTTTAAAGAGAGAAGGTATCTTTGTTAGTGTTGATATAGACAGAAGATGAATGCTACTAGATCATTTTCATCACTGCTTTTTGTATCCTATGGCCATAATATTAGAAAACAAGGGCAAGCATTTTTATTTATCTTTTCATTGATTTTAGGGCTTTTTCTTCTCTTTGCACTCTTTTGTAAGAATTGGTTCTAATATCCATTTTTGTATGAATCATTAGATGAGCTGGATTAAAGTGACTGACCAAAATTCTTGATTACAACATTAAGACAGGTACATTTTTATACATGTTGATAAACATTAATGAGTTGTATTCAAATTATTTAGTTTGATTTTCATTGGTCTCTTCAATTACATGTACTTCTTTGTACGTCCTTTTATCTGACACTTATTTCTTTCATTTGATAATAAGTGGAAAGGTGTGATTATGTGATCATGAATTGTAAAAATATGTAAGAGTAGGTTCATAAATAAAACCGTATTTCTAAATAATATTAGTTTGTGTATTTTTTGTGTCTCGTTTGTGGCAAAAGGAGCAAGTGAGGTAATTGTCGTGAATTGATTCTTTTACTTGGTTTGATATTTAACACATTTGACTGAATGGACCCACGGTAATCATGTGCAAAGTTAGGAGATGAGGTTTAGAATAATAAGTGCCCTTCCAAGAAAACTTTTCTACTTCTGCTTCATGCAGGTTTTTGGAGGATCTATGGGGCTAGGTTCCATTATCAGCGGTATAAGTTAGAAAAGATTTTTATATTTTAATTGCAAATCAGGAAGAAAACAATATTCTGATTTCATTCAAAATCACAAGAAACCAGCCCAAAAAGCAAAAAGGTGGTAAATCATATAGTTTGAAATATATTGGGCAATATTTAAATTTTGATCAACGGGGACCTTTCAGGACAGATATATGAACTGTCTCATGTAAGCAAGTAAATCTGCGAAATCAAAAGCCAGGCATTGTATATCATGAGAAATTGTTAACCAAATATCTATATATATATAGAACGATTTCCATATCACTTTGGTGAGATTTTTTTTAGTTCTGGTAAAATTGAAGTAGCACGGATTATTTGATGAAAACAACCAATCTCATGTATATTCTATTTTTATTCAAGTCTACTTATTTTGCTCTTCGGTTGCTGTCAAAAATTCAAATAGCGTAAATAAGAGAACAATTTAACAAAGCAGTTTTCTGTAAGATTTTTCACGAAGCTTGGGGAACATTGAACTTCTCAAAGAACTGAATGAGTAAAAACATATTTAAAAAATGGCAAATAAGTAGAAAAGGGACATTCTGCTATAGACTTTGAATAGTGAAGCCCTCTTCCCTTCAATGATATTGAAAGAAACAGAAAACCAACTTTGAAGCTAAAAGCTGCACTCAAGGCATCATTTTTATTTTTACAGCAGTAAATTAATTTTTTTTTTACAAAAAAGGTTCCTGTTTCCAGAATTTAAGAAATTTCAACAAACTTTTTCAGTCCCAGTGTAGACCTTTAACTCTTCTTTTCTTGCAGCATTGCAAAACACATCAGATGTCCCGTAAAAGAATTTATTCTTAAAGCAATTAGTACTACAATATTGTAATTTGTAGGAAGCAGAATTTACATTTAAGTCTCTCTCTCTCTCTCTCTCTCTCTCTCTCTCTCTCTCTCTCTCTCTCTCTCTCTCTCTCTCTCTCTCTCTCTCTCTCTCTCTCTCTTTCACTCTCTCTTACCCTCGCCCCCCCCCCCTCCCTCGTCTCTCTCTTTCTGACTCTATGTTTATCTAGATCATTTAAAGTTTCAAAAAACTAATATTCTTAAAATAAATGCAAACAGCAGTTTCAAGTCTGAAACTATTGATGAAATCAGTGGACACAAATATGCAGGGAAAAAATTGCGTAAATTGATCGTCTGTGTTTCACTTGAGCAAGCATTTTAAGTCCGAGAGAGATTATTCAAAGGAAACTGGATGCTCAAACAAAAAATTCAACAGAAGGAAAGGAGGCTTTTGTAAAGATCTACTGAAAATGTTCATAGTAGATTCTTCAGATAACATTTATGAGGTTTATCAAAATGGTCGCTCAAATATCGGAGCGATCTAAACGTCTGACAGTCACAACTGTTTTGAACTTAATTTCACCTCTTTCGAAACACTTTGGGCTCTAAAGATCGTGTAGGAATGCTTCCGACGTGTGAGTTGCAGGGACTTCCATCGTTGGTTTGAGGCTCTCGTCAAATGTTTGAAGGCTGATTGTGTCAAAACACAAGAGATCGACGCTTGTGCATGAGGTCGGGTATTTTAACTGATAGCGAATAGATGTCGATCTTAAAATTCCTTCTTTCAAGGTAGTGTACAATTTTCCTTTAAAGAAGCGATATCGGTTGAATTACCGGTACTCTACTCACACTTTCGGTTTTCTATGAAGCAGAAGCTACAGTAACTGATGATGCATGAAATACATGGCTTCACAGAATGTCTGATTGTGTGCTTCCATGAGGATAAGAAAGATTGGCAGCTGTTCTTCAGTTGTCGCCAGGGTTGAAACTTGACCTTGCTGCCGACAGGTGACGTATGATTCTGACATCCGAGTTGGACGGAGTCCTTTCTGAACCTCTGTTTCGCCCCCCTGACCCTGACCTTGCTGCTCCGTATCGGCTTGATCCATTGGAACCACTTCCGGTTGCTGCCGCACGGGCTGCCCTGAGAAGCTCAATGTCGTGTTGTCTGTCTTGACTAAGGGAGTTTGAGACCTGAGGTGAGAGAAACAGAGTCGTGTATTTAAGTCGTCCATTACGAGATAAGCCTTCCATCTTTTGTAAACACATACAGCGAGCTAATAGCTTATAAGTCTTCAGTTTGACAAAGAGTTCGGACCATCATAAAAGTTTCTTGGCTTTTTGATTAATCGCACCAATAGATTTATTGACAGCGAATTTATCGCCTTGCTCTCTTAACATTTTTTTAAAGAATTGATTTTTAAAAATTCAAATAAAGGTCACAGGTTAAATAAATCTCCACTTAGAAATAATTATCATTCTCCTTTGTTATAGTCACAGTTCACAAAGTAAAAACAAATGCTGAAATGAGAGACTTCCGTCGCCTTGTCCTTTAGTTCCATTATGTTAGAAAATATTTTTAGCCGTAACTGAACAAAACACAAAACTTTAAATTTAAACAATACTATAGATGGGCGATATATTTTAGTCCCAAATAGACTTATAAGTTATAGCTAGAAAATGGGACTTTAAGGCATCATTCGTTAACGACTAGTGACAGCATAATAGATACAGGTATAACGATTAGGCTACCTCAAAACTCTGTGTGTAGTGATCTTCACTGCTAACTGCCATAAACCTCCGGCCCTCATTACAACAAGGAAAAAAATAAGGGCAAACTGTGTGTGTGTGTGTGGGGGGGTGATATCTAGAAGGGCCATTGAAAATATCATCGATTTATTTACAATTATTATCATATAGAAAGTGTTTAGCTCATCCATCTGTGTTCTGCTGGTAATCTCGGTGGAGGAGCAATCTTCTTGCAATGGAAGTGATATATGGTATGTGGTCTCTACTATTACCTCCAATGCATTATAGTTGACATAAAGCAGGAAAAATGTCCTAATAACAGTCCTTACAGGTTTTGTCTATATTCTTCGTATAAGAGCATTTTTATGCATCAGCTGTTATTATATTATCAGCATCAGAAAAATGGTTGTATGTTTCAAATATCCAAGTAGTTAGTATTGATTATGGGAAAGAGCTATGTGTTATCTAACGTATTTTATTATTTGTATAGTATGATGTGCCGTGCATTTAACCTGATTCTCTTACAATCATCTGAATGATTTGTTCTTACTGATAGAGTGGTGGTCTCCTCAGATAACTGTCGCGGTTGTCAATTTCTTAACATTGTAGTTTTGTCCAACAAAGATATTGTTCACTTGTCTTGTTATTTTTTACCTGATAAGATTATCAGTTAGACCCACGAGATTTCTCTTCGAGTGTTAAAGTCAACCTCTTAATTTTATTGGGAATGATGAGGCAAAGGGGGGCGGTTCTACCTGTAAATTTGCAAGACTGATCCTTTGATAACCAAAAAACATTGAAACAATCATTCTAGTTTTATTTTCATTCTTTACATTTTTTTTCTTTCTTTTTTTTTTTTAAACAATTATAATATTTGGGCCTCAGAGGACGAATGCGGTGAAATATTGGTGACCTGTATCCTGCTTTGTTCGTTACTCGCGGGCGTTCATTTATTTTACTCATTCATCTTTCGTTTACTTGTCGCGACTTTCCCACACAGCAAACCTTCTTTTCAAAAGTACTATACGTACATATGTGACAGGAAACTAAATTAAAAAGCTATCTACCATATGGACTTTTAATACTCTAAATTTCGTTTTTTTATGTCAATTTGTATTGCTTCGTAAGTTATCCTCTCCTGTATCCCCAGAATGAGGCTAGCGTTGCAGGTGTTGCAATATTTTCGTTTACGATCAAAATAATCAATTTTTTATTATAATGTTTATATCAACATTTACCTCTTAGAATATCATGTGAGAATGGACGTGTATACTCTTTAACTTATGCCATTTGTCCTTTTTTTTTTTCATTCAGCTCGTTTTACTTAAGTGAACGGTAATTCTAATACTTTCTTCGCCAAGGGAGCTAATCCAACTTTTTCTTTTTGTTTTATTTTGTTATGTTTTAATATTATTACATGATTTATTATTCAAAGATTTTTCTTTTCGTTTTCCAACACCCGGACCTACTTTCCACCCTCTTTACCCTCACCTGAGAGCTGTTTGTGTCCCGACTGCGCCGCCCCCGCCTGTGACTGGCAGTAGATCGTCTGTGGTTGCCGCCCATGTCTGTAGTGTCCTCTTCTTCCATTGCTTCCGGTACGTCTGCGCCCCTGTGTCGGGCGTAGTGCGAGATGAGGCGAGACATGAGGACGCTGTGACCTGGCCAGTAATCGGTAGGGTCATCCTCGTCATCTTCCTCAGGCGGTTCCCCATAATGTTCCGCATCGTACTCTCCCAAAATCGCTTCTGAGAACAAAGAGTCGACAAGAAAGAATGCTAAACCATAAACTTACAAGTTTAGGTCGGTTGGTTTCATATCAGTTCTAGTTGTTCTCCTATCACTCTACTCGCAACACTTCAAGGTCCCACCGCTCTTCTTGGGGAAAACTCAGGATGTGTGCAGCATTCGTCAGAGAGAGAAAGAAAGACTATCGTAAGAAAGAATTAAACGAACGCATGTACGTCGACACATAGACGAATTGGTATATATAAAGAGAGAGAGAGAGAGAGAGAGAGAGAGAGAGAGAGAGAGAGAGAGAGAGAGAGAGAGAGAGATACATGATACGTGTAGCAAGTGATAGTAAGAGGTTCTAAATAGTTCTTGTGAACTAATAACATTAACAAATTCCAGGGTTGAATGCATTAATTTTCACGGGTACCATAGATCTACCTGTAGAGGGTAAGCTTTGTCCCGACCAGATTAGGCTGATTAGATTGTTGCATTTGGGTACTGGCCAGCCCTGCCAAGGGAGCTAATCCAGCGCTTTGTTGGGCCTTTGCCTAAATAGACCGACTTGTGTTTGTGCACAACGCTCTTTCATTTCAACAGGGGCTTATACCAAGCAATTGAAGTATTCGAAGTTTGAAGTAGGGGTGAGAGAGAGAGAGAGAGAGAGAGAGAGAGAGAGAGAGGGGGGGGGGGGGCGATATTACCTTAAAAGGCTCTTTATATACATAAATCAAATCAAAGATCCTATGCTCTCTTTCCCCATACTCGGCATCTCTCTAAATACTCTCCTCTACTATCCTCTTCACATTTGTAATCAACACTTCATTCTTTCCTGGGTTTAAAATATTTTTGGAAAAAAAAAAAGAAAAAAAAAAGATTTTGACTACTCAAATAGGCATAAATCTAAATAACCTAATCGTGCCAAATGTTTTCGATTTAAATAAATCATGTATATAATGCTAGCCTACTCATTAAGGGTTTGGAATGACAGAGACTTTGATAGATTGTAAATACTTGACATAAATTACAATTATTATTCTCAATTACCTGCAGCGGCATTCGTGGCTCTGGCCGCCATTAGACCTTCATCACAATCTCTGTAGTTGCCAAGTTGGCTCTCCATGAGCCTCGCCCGCTCGCGCTGCTCCTCCAGATCCAGGTAAACAAGCTGTTGAGCGGGAACCGGTTCTTTCAGTTCCGGGTCAAGCTTACTCCGAACTTCTCCGAGACCACTTAAATCACTCAAAAAGGAACCCTCGTTCTGAGCCTCAAACTCACAAGACTGGAAATAGTCATTGTCGTCTGCACTGGCCACTTGGGCAAACTGTGTCTCGTGGTCTTTCATCTGCTGCATTATAGTGAACAGTTTCCGGAGATCATTGCTATTTTTAGATGCTTTGAATTCGTCATAAAGTTTCTGCAGCTGGGTGCCGTGTTCGCAGACGTTGACAAAGCGAGCGTTGATTTTGGCTTTCTGGTCCTGAACGATTTGACGAACCATTCCTGTGAGGGCTTCCTGGCGTTTTTCCAGGAGTAGACGATACTCAATAAATGTCTCTTTGATGTCTGCACGCAATCGACGTTCAGTGATGTCCAATCGTTTTGATGCATTTGCAAGAGAGTCCGAGCGAGCTTTCATCTTTTCAAGAGTGTCTCTGCTCTTTTTCTCGATCTCTGTAAACTGAGCTGAGTTTTCACTCATTGCCTCTGTTACATCAATGATTACGTGACCCTCAGACTCTTTGTGGTCGAGGACGGTACAGTCCCGGCAAACGGGCACGAGACATTTCTTACAGAAGAAATTCAGAGGTTGGCGGTCGTGTTTCGAGCACACGTTGTGAGATTTGGCTACGGCTTGTGACAGAAAGTCCATCATTTGGATTACTCTGTGGTCGTTGGGAAGGTCTTTGATTTTACTCCTACTGAGGAAAATTTCTACACGGCAAGTGGGGCATTTCAGAGCCCCGTCCAGTGCCTGGTCAGCCCAGAGGAGATTTCTCCTGGCTGGAGGCTGGGCGTGGTCAAAGATCTGGGTCAGACATGGCAGGCAGAAGGTGTGGTTGCAAGGTAAAGATTTAGGGGCGCGCTCGTTCTGGTCAAACCTCTCGTGGCACACTTGACACTTGAGAAACTGTTCCTCGAAAAATGATTCGTCCACGATAAGACTTCGGCCAGACTCATTGCTGGCTCCAGCAGCAGCAGCAGCAGAGGCGACAGCACCCGCTGCACCTCCTGCACCCCCGCCGGCGGCCACACTTGGACTATCTGAGCTGGACATTCTGCAGCGGAAAGAGAGAAAATAAACCAAAGCTGAGTGCTATGTTGCTTAATCGGTTCACAGAGTGAAAAGGTATGAGTTGTTAATGTTATAAGAAAACAATAATATCTTTTCATTAGAGATGGCTGGTGGAATCAGAGCTTCCAGTTGCCCTTCTCATTAGGATGCTTTTTTTTATATAATCTCTGATTTACACTATCAGCAATAGCTTCTTTCTTCAATAGTGTTACATCTATTCATTTAATTTATGGGTTTTATGCGTGCATTAATTCTCATGAATACAAATTATCAAAATTGTTTGTGTGTGTGTGTGAGTACGGACTGGGGATTTTCAACGAGTAGCTTTGAAGAAACATTATTTTTAAACCTATTCTTTATGTTTCTTTACCTGAAAAGAGACTAGGTTAATTTGACCCAGACATTAATTTAGTTTCCACAATTGCCGAGCCAGAAACAATAAGAGCGATTTTGTTTTGATTTTAACTGATCTTTCCTCATTATGCTTACCATAATTTTGAAGAAAAAAAAAAGGCAGACAGTTATTTAGTGAAGCTAAGATATCACATTGTAGGTGCCTACCGTGCCAGAGGAGCATATCTGAGAGGGCTGTAATGCCTGTAGTTATTGCGCCTCATGACTGTTTCTCACGAGAAAAACCACACGCACACACAAAAACCTCCGACGATGTATTTAAAGAATATTATTCTTACGACATTTACAAAACATCAGACATGTGAGACAAAATCTCGGTGATGTGTAAATAGTCGAGCCCTAAACAAACTGGATAATATAACAGAAGTGTGCGCTCTGTGTGTGTTTCCAGGCGTTGATCAGATGAATTCATATTATCATATTTTCATGACTGCCGGTTACAATGGGAAAACCAGTACAGTGCACTCGTAACGTGGCCGCGATAACAGGCCGAAACATATCCCGCGTTCATAAGCGATGCAAGGCGGAGCGCGATCAATTCGCGCATACAATGAGAGTAAGCAACAGATGGTCTGGGTAAGATACAGACAGGCGCAGCGACAACCGAGCCAGCGTGTGACATAGGTCTAGAGCTGAACAGGGTCGCGTTGAATTCACAAGTTACACGTGTGGACATTTAAGCCATGTTTATCTTTTCTATTTCTTCCCACCACTTTCGTCGCAAGAAAATCTGCTCCATACCAACCCACCACTTAAAAAAAAAAAACACGAATAAATAAAATGCGATTGGCGGAGTATTTATAACATCATCATCATCATCATCATCATCATAATAATAATAATAATAATAATAATAATAATAATAATAATAATAATAATAATAATAATAATAATAACAATAGTAAAAAAAAACAGCAGCAACAACAACAACAACAACAACAACAACAACAACAACAGCAATAATAATAATAATAATAATAATAATAATAATAATAATAATAATAATAATAATAATAATAAATGAAGATGATGTTGATCATCATCATCATCAGTAGTAGTAGTAGTAGTAGTAGTAGTAGTAGTAGTAGTAGTAGTAGTAGTAGTAGTAGTAGTAGTAGTAGTAGTAGTAGTAGTAGTAGTAGTAGTAGTAGTAGTAGTAGTAGTAGTAGCAGTAGCAGCAGTGGCAATAATAGTAGCAGCGGTTGTGGTGATGGTATCAGTAGTACTTGAAGTAGTTGTGGAGGTTGTAATAGTGCTGTCCGTAGGAGTATTAGCAGCAAAAAAAAAGTGATTTTAAGTGTGTTCAGTGTATGGTTAGATTTCATTTTTTAAGCAGGAATATTGATTTATTAAGAGATATCTGTTATATTGTTGTTGGTGTTTTATTATTATTTTTTTTTGGTTGTTGTTTATTTGTTGTTGTTTTTCTGTAATCTCAGACAGTATAATCTCATTAGAAAAAAATAATGCAAGAAGATCTATGCCTTGTTTTCTCTTACCTGTTCGTACACTTTGGCAGAAGTTTCCTAGTCTCTTTCAGTTGAACAATTAGTCTGTACGTTACTTTCGAGACAAGGGCTAAAACTGAACTTTATTGGGCTTTATTTTCCTGTTCTTTGTTTTGATCCATCTCTGTATGACTGCCTCGTTTAAGCTAAAACATTTGAACAAAGAAGTTTCGCATCGACCTTATATTGGCGTCTTCGATTATTGATTTTTATATCTGATCAGCTGGCTGCCATATAATTTATTCTTAGTAACAATCGTAAGGAATCATCCTGTTATCAAACTTAATGTTCACTCTTATACTAAAAAAAAACGAAAATTTTCATTGCAATAACACAAATACCATACATTTAAAGTTTTAAGGAAAAGTTTCAATAGTAAAATAATATCAAACACTTCGTATGAAAGAAATACACTGGTTGAAAAGGCCCAGTTATCCTTTCGATTTTTTATGTTTACCATCTCCTAGCAGTACCAAACATGGCGTCCACGCTTTCGTGCGCAGACAAGCCTTTGTACAGGCGAGGCCTAGAGCGACTTAGTCATACACTAAAGTACAGACAAAAGCAAAAAAGAAAGGGGAAGGTGGCCTAGTGCCAAGTGTCAAAGCAATAAGTCCAAACATATGAAACCCATGCTGATCAATGGGCGTTGAGCTTGATACTAAACTGGAAAGGGGTCAATTTAAGACAGAGAGGAGAGCCTATTTTGTACTATTTCGTTTAGTTGGGAATAGTGTTATGAGAAGATTTTGGGAATATGGAAACACTTGCTGGAAACATGAAATTTGTCACAAACATAATTCGTGAGGTAACGTCAGTACTACCAATACACCTACTTAAGCACTTCTGTCTGCAAAACTAATGCCATATGAAATAGATGTAATAGGCCGAAACCAGATAGATCTACATGTACTTTTACTCCCGTAGATCTAGCAATTGCCAAACGATGATGAAATAATTATTTAACATTGAAATCATGCACTTCACCAGTAAGGAAGAAGCACCAGTTGTTTGCCTTTGTCTCAATGTTATTGCTTTCTTTTTGTTTGGATATTTTATGTTTGACAAGGCTATCACGCTGTCTTCTGATTCATAACGTTTACAGTGCTTTGCCTAGCTTTAGGCCTGTATGAAAAAGTTGACGTCATTCGACACTTGGTGCATTGCGTAAAAGTGCAGCTCAAAGATTCGTCAATGGTTCAATCACTGGTTTTAAATATACGCCTGACTGAAAAATCATAAATAAATTTTGGATGAGTGTATCCGTTCATACAGTTCGACTGAGTGCTGCCACCATTGGCCTATGTTAGAATAATACTAGATATAGAATATGAATTCCTAGGCTGTGGATTATTTATCCAATAAAAAAGGCAGTACTAGTCCTCTGGCATAAACAATAAATAAATGGAGCTATGAGACTTAGCTTAGTTTGGTCAGAACATACGGAATAATTTGATTGTTAATCTTACCTTTTCATTGTAAACATTGGAAGTACTAGATCTAGTTCCTCTGGTAGACCTTTCTGAAACAAGAAATAGTTTTACTCCATTATTGAAAGTGATTTATTTTTATCATTATTATTTCACTAATAACAACCGTTTGATGGCACCAGAAGCCGGTTGATTCTCTGCACACCCAGCGGAAAGCACTCTTTGTGTCAGGTGTATCGAGACCTATTTGTATTGATCGGAACATCTCTTCCAATGAGGAAGTCGTAATGTAGCAGGTAGAAACTTGTTGGACATCGGCACTAGGCTGTCCTTCACAGGCATCGCATATCTATAACAACGGAATATACAAAATAATTGCATAGGAGATAAACTGCCGTACCGACCATTTGAAATTGATTGGAGAGAGAGAGAGAGAGGGGGGGGGGGGGCAATTACATGACAGCAATGCATTATTTGACATACTTTAGTCTTGTACAATAAAATTCAAAGGCAAAGTGGTGTAATATATATATATATATAGGGATTCTGATTTACTAATAGAGTGCATTTGTATTGACATAAACGAATTATAATGATTTGTCTGCAAGTGCAAGAGAGAGAGAGAGAGACATAAACAGATAGAGTGGGCCATACACTTACAGAGACGGAGAGAGAGAGAGAGAGAGAGAGAGAGAGAGAGAGAGAGAGAGAGAGAGAGAGAGAGAGAGAGAGAGAGAGAGAGAGGCATACATTTACAGAGGCAGAGAGGGGGGGGGGGGGGCATAACAAAAGCAGAAATAGATAGTGTGTGTGTGCGTTTTACTTTGTCATCGTTCGCGGTGGTCTTAGTGGAGACATAAGAATGAACAGCGTTTGGTCTGATCTGTAGAACGACCAGCAAATTTCTTCAGCATGTCACAGCTCCTTCAGATTAAAGCAGTGGTTAAGTTGGTTAAGCAGAGAAGTTGCTTTTCAACCCTGGTCAAGTAGGACAAAACTTCGATCTCTGACCTCTGCCCTTGTGAATACTTATTTTTTAGTTGTTTCTTTTCATTTATTTTTTTCTTACCTTATCCCTTAAAACACCGACCGATTTTTTCTAAATGCACTGAAGAGTTTTCTTTCCCAAGAGCCCATGAGAAACTATATTTGTTCGTCACACAGGTCAGAAGTGAAACTTTGGGAGGAATATTATTTCCTTGAGTCGGCGATGTTCTCTGGCATACTGGAAAAACTGTTAGGCAAAATCTGAGCATTTCATAATACAATGTGATCTGTTCAAACTTACGATTTCAATTTCTGTTCATTTAGTTAGAACTTCTTTTCTCATTATGGTTATATTTTGTCCATCTATCTATGGGTGTGTCTCCTTATAATGATATATAATTCTACCATATCCATTCTCTTTAAATATCTGCTAATGATATGAGTATGACTACGAGCCACAAATCTTCTCTATCCTATCTTTCAATACCAGTAATGCATTAGCTTTGATCTGTTGTATCATGTATGTTTGTCTAACTGTCTTAAATAACTATCTTGTGTGGATCTCTGCCTTCGTCTATTTCTCTCTTTCCTGCTGCCTATCCTCTATTTATCTCAGAAAACATATTCATCCATCTACCTATCACAGCTTTGTCTTCTCTATCCACACATCAACCTATATATCTATCTCTCTGTCTTTGTATCGGTTTGTCCAAACATGAGACTATTCAATTATATGCACAATATATTTCGACATGATCGATATTATAACTATAGAATCTGTTAATTCCAGATGTAAGAACTCTTTTTAAAAAAAATCAAGTATAACACTATAAAATATGTGGCACACACTGTAGATCTATAGTTAGGAAAAAACAACAAAGGATTAACTTATTTTCATATCTCTTTTAGATTGCGCATAGAAGTAATCGTGACTTTAAAATTTGTTCCTTAGTAAGTGTCAATTCTTTGTATGTTGTTAATAGTTACATAATTTTTCTTCAAACCTTATATTTCATCTTTTGTAAATAACTTACGCCTATTTCCTCCTATTTTTTTGTTAAAAAAAAACCATAAGGTTGCATCAAATCTTATCATATTATTATGTTTTACCGTATACTATAAATCAGAATCAAGCATTTTTAAAGCAAAAACCAAGAACCATCTAGTCCTTCTATTTAGCATTTTAAAAAAATTTCTTTAAATTGTTTCTAAGGCTTCAAGCTACTGCAAACAGACCTCTCCAACACTCAGAGTCAGAAACCAAGATATATAATCATCAATTTTCTTCCAATTTTTATTTCTATTTTATGATGATTTTTTCACACACATAGATTGCTTTACAATTAAAATGAATTTACAATAATTAAAAAAATATACATGTAATTATAAAAACAGCAAAAAGCAGGTGAAATTAAAAAACAACAAAATGACTGGTTGGTCAATGATAAAATACAAGTTGTTCATATAGTAGACTACTATGTTGAATAAAATATTTCTTGAAATGCAACATTCTCTCCTTGAGGCTCAAGTAAAATACAAGTAATGTGAGAATCTGTACCTCGAACTTATTATGATTTAAGACAAGAACAAAAAAACACAAGGAATACAAGATCGTGAGATTATCTATGACTATGATTAGTAAGATTAAAAGTATTTACTTTTAAAATAGTGTTCAATTTTCCTTCTTTTTCTTTTAAATCACAATATAAATATATTTATTACCACACAGACCTAACATAAAAAAATCAAAATTCATGCCACCAAAGAAAACCATTAAGTTTAGAAGATTCCACAGTTGATGGAGCAGGTTTTAATTTATCTGCCCTTTATCATCTATCTATCTCCTTCTCCCTGAATCTACCCTTAATTTATAAACTTTCTGTAGGCCACGGTGTGTTGTCCATGGAGTATCAAGATATCTACTTCCCTCAATAAGTACCATTTCAATCACTTACACATCTCTAAAATATCTGCATCATGTATCTCAAAGTTTATAGCCAAATTTTGTAAGAACAGATTTTAATACTGGACCATTGATTTCACTTAGTTGTGTGGAATTTAATCTTATTAAATTTATAATTATCTGAGATCTTGATACCAAATGACCTCATTACTTGTCTTTGTCCTTGACAGCGTGTTTCACCTTGAACCTATATACCTTACTTAGGTGGGGTGGGAGTGGTTCTTTTTTTGCCCTTGCCCTTGCCAGCCACACCCTGGCCTTGACTTTGAGTTAATGTGGCAGTGCCAGGCTTGAGGTGCAGCTGATGGAACTGCAGTGTTTGGCCTACACCACCCGCCCCAGGAGCCTTCTGGAAAGCCACATGGGTGGCCAGTTGTTGGCCGCCTGCCTGACCAAGTGCAGTAGGGGCAGCACCGCCGGTCAGCTGCAGCAGCTGTTGGGCAGTGATGGGAGCCCCAGCCCCTGCTTGTCCTGGTTTGCCCCCTACGCCTAGAGCTGTCATCTGTTGGCTTGTCAAAACTACAAGGAGGAGGAGAGAAATGCAGACAAGAGGTAGAGTAAAAAGGTGGTACAGCCATCATTATTCATTTTAATCAGGGCAAAGGAGAGCAATGATTATCTGACATGTTTAATTTTATATCAAGTTTGATCCTAACCTTAGCTAAGGTTGTTCTTAGCTTGGAAAAGCAAGTCACATGCATTTTCCAGGTCAACAAATCTCAAATTGGCCACTGGTTTTATCAAATGAACATTATTGTCATTTGTACCTTAAGCGCTGTAGTACTCAACTCTTCTCAAAAATTAGTCGAGTTACTTCTTGTATAGAGAAACCTTAAAATAAAAGTTTGTCTCAGATTGCCTTAACTGGAGACAGACCATAAGACATCTGGCCATAAAGATCCCTTTCACATATTGTTACTTTGTTTTGGCAGTTTATTTATCAAGTCTTATTATGAACACCATGCACCTGAGGAGAGTGGAACAGCGGATGTGGTTCCTCCCTGAGCGGTTAACCTTGCCACGCCTGCCTGACCACCCTGGGAGGCAGACACCAGACTGGCAGCCTTCACCTGACCACCTCTTTGTTGCTGCAAGCTCAACAACTGGATGGGACCCTGCTGGCCTTGGAGCTGAGGCACAGTCACAGGAGTAAGAGGGTGGGGAGGGGAGGGGGAGCGGGAAAAAGAGGACAGAAGAGAAGGGTTAACATCAAGATATTTTTACTTCCTAGGTCCTCTAGTTATACAACATATTAATACATGTTATATGAGAAAGTACCACATTGCAAAATTCAGAGGCTAAAGAAAATTGGAGTGTAAGCTTAAATTACATTTGTTAACTCTTGCTCTTCTTTATATGAACCAATACTGAATTGAAATGGGTCTTAATAAACCTTTTCCTTTATTTTTTATTTTGATCTCAAAAATAATTTTACGAATAGAAGTGAATCATATTATACTGCCTTTAGAAACATTTTTTGCGCACCAGAATTTCATTCTCAAAGTAGACTGGATAAATATCCCATTTTGCATTCCATATAGACATTACTATTAGGTTTCTTGTACCTGTAACAATGGTACTCCAGTAGGTGCCCTTATGCTCTGGCCTCCCTGGGTCTTTGAGGTGACAGGCATTAGCTGCGTGAGGCCACTCAGCCCTACAGGGAAAGACAGCATTCCAGCCGAGCCCTGGGGCAGTAGAGTTGGGGCCGAGTTGGATGTCTGGCCTGTTGATTCATACGTAGATTTGAAATCTTTCAAAATCAGTCAGATGTTGCACAGATGCATTTAAGAAATCAAGAGTTATTACCATCAATATGTCGGCATAATGATACTAATCATTTTTCTTATTTGAGGTAAATGGAAAAAGTCATGATCTTTTTTCCATTTTAATATACTACCAATCTTATTACAATTGGTTAACTTGTGAACTATCTTACTGAACACAAAAGCAATCAGGAAGGTTATGGAATATAATTTATACGCATAGATTGCATGTCACATTTGAGCTGAAATGATTGAGAAGAATCAGCAAAGCAAGAGAAGAAACTTACCAGAGGAGGTGGGGACCTGTGGTGAGATTGCTACTGTTGTACTGGATGTTGTGCTACAAGTGCTTGATGTCGCCTGAAGGGCTGTTACCATGGTAACATAGGTAGTTGCCCCACTGCCAGATGTTGACGAAGAAGTGCCCTATAATGGGAAATAAAAATAAAGCATCTTAATACCATTCCAATCTATACTTGGCAAATTTCAAATTATTAATTTCATAAAGAATGGAGAGCCTATTCATTTTGCTTCTTTTCAAAAGACACTTTAAAGAATGAAAACCTCAAAGGTTACATTATAACTTATGAACATACAATTTTTGTTCATACAAACAATTCTTTTTACCTAAAACGTTCAGATTACTGCTTAAAAACTGTTTTGCCCCTATACATTCTAAGTTTTTAAAAATCTGGAGCATTAATGAGAACATATAAAGGTTTATGCTGAACCATGAGATTCAAATTAGCTTTCAAATATATGTGCTCTCATATTCATAAAAAAAGAATATCTCTATAAAAAGTTGAAAAAGATTAAGAAATGTTAAACAATTTACAACTAACACTGCAAAAGATGATATCAGTAAAATTATGAAAAGTTCACCTTTTATTAAAACTGAGCTTTAACACGGTATTCCTAGGGAAAGTACATTAATTTGAAGGCAGCTCATAACACCATATGAAATATGTTAAACCAGTTTTTGAGATGAAGTAAAATTTTAATATTTGGTAACAGGTTTGTTTTTTTAAATTCTCATTGTTTCATTATTCACTAATCCCTCAAAAGTTCGTCGAAGGTAGAGCTTGTCTTCTTACATATTTTTGCTGCACTGGCCCTGACAGTATAGCATTACATTAAAATATAAAATATTCTCTGTGGGTGTGTGTCTGTGTGTTGTAGAACAGATTAAATGTAGAAGTTGAGGAGAAATCAACACTGACCAGCAGTCCTGACTGTGTCTGTAGCAGTGATGGATTGTTGTTGATCATCGTGATGGGAACAGGCACAGCAATCTGAGAAGAGATGATCGACAGCAAGTTGTTATTTCTATTCCATCCGTGATTTGCTATTATGAGTGATTTTGCCAACATAAAGAATTCATCACTACCCATACAGGAGCGCATGTTCTCACAAAATTTTTTTTCAATTGAACCAAAGCTAATTTCCTGATTAAGTTCCAATCCTCCTTTTCCATTCATTATTCCTCTTCAGATACCTGATAATTTTTCCAACTTCCATAATCCAAGAAGGTCAAGGCGTTCATAAGCCTGGATAGGTTCATATGATGGACATTTACTGACTTCTTCCAGGACCTCTCTTTCATTCTCCATCTTTCAAAAACATTTATAAAAATGGCATAAAAGTTTGGTTAGGACAGTGACAGGTGACTTTCTTGTGATTTTCTGAACATGTAGATGAAAAACATGTCATTTCAATAGAGGTAATAATGTCTTTTTCACTCTCAAGTGTCCAGCATACAAAAAAATGAGAATAATAAGTTCACCTTCCGATTAAATTTTAGCTAGATTCATTCTTTTTCTAATGGAAGTTTTTCTACTTGACCCTCTCAAGAAAAAGACATAAGTTTTATTGCCGCTGAGTACATTCTTCTTGTAGAACCTTGATATCATTCAAAATTACTATATCTCCAAACTTTAATGATAAAATACATCTGACTCGGGGCTTTCAGCTTAACTCTTAAAAATTGCTAGAGAATTGTAATCATGTATATCTTTTATGACTTTTCATGAAAAAAAAAATTTAAAATGTGAGATGTAACAGCAGCAGGATGTGCTGAAATCAAAAGCATATCAGTTAAAATATGGTCATATATAGTCTAATTTTTGTTTTTCCCTTACTGTGTGTATTAACACAAGACATCAACAATCTTGTGAAAAACGTAAATTATGTTTGGAACGATTCTCTTTTTGTATAGGCCACCTAAATCTTTAAGTGATATTAAGCTGAGAAAATGATTGATGACAGATAAAGAACAGATTTCTGACTGAGAGGAGTGGGGGAAAAAAAATGGAAGAAGAAAAATCAGCTACCTGCATCTGCTGCAAGCCTGAGAGATTGGTGATGTTAACCCCTGGTATTCCAGTCAGGCCTTGGATGTTGATGTTAGGTGGAAGGTTACTCAAGTTTCCAATGCTGATGTTGGTGATGCCTCCTGATTGTTGCTGCTGTTGCTGTGACAATGAACTTTGAGCATCACCTGTTCAGATATAAAATAGTTACAAAGTGAAATGTTTCAACAAAATCAGTACAAACATGTGGCAATCTGCTCAAATTTGGCAGCTAAAATTGCTGGCAAAGAATTAAGTATCTTATACTTATCGCAAAAAGTAAATCTCTACTCTGAGTAAGTGCCATGCTCTACTACAGATTTAAACTTACCCTGGTGTGCAAGCCTTTATCATGAGAAATTCATAATGAAGTTAATGTAAGCCATAAATCTTCTAATGAGCACAAACATTTTATCTGTGAAATTTGAAAATGTCATTTCTTTCAGGTTTAGATAATAAGTAAAAATAAAACATACTACATGATTCATGACTCACCAGAAGCATTTTGAGAGCTGCCAGAAGTCAGACCTGGGTGAGTAAAAAATCCTGAATGTTAATTTTGAATATTGACAGAACATTAGCATGTCTATCATTCATACACCATATATTGATAACAGATAATGGAGTGGATTTAATGAAATACTTTTAATTAAAATTCCAGGATTCTGTGAGCAAATAAAAATAAAAATCCCTTGTAGGAAATTTAGCCAGTTGAGTACTAGCTTAGAACCTGTTTGATTGCTGGGTTGTTGTTTTTTTTTAATCACAAAGTCATACATAAAAAACAGCAAAAGAGAAAATTTTTAGCTGAGGGAAGTAAAATAATTACTCCTTCCCAATTTACACAAAATATGCAATTGAAGTAGTGCTGGTCTTTCATAATAAATCTATGGCTTCTTGTTCTCAAAAAGTTAAAGCAAAAATCAACTATGTTATATAAAATCCTTCATGAGCTTCAAACTCCCAAAACAGGCAGCCTTAACATATTGAAAGATAAGATTTTTGAGCTCCCGTGCCACCTTGCAAAAAACTTTGTAGATTCTGTTGTGCTTGCTGCTGCTGCTGCTGACCACTGGCTGAGACCAGGTGTTGGCTGAGTTCAGTTGCAGACGCCCTTCTCGACACGCCACCTGATGTTGGGGTTGGTGCACGTGCACTAGGGGAAGGGGTGGGTGTTGGTGTTGAAGTTGCAGCTTTTGGGATGGCAATTAGTGAGGCTGTTCCGAGAGATACAAAAATAAGGCTTGTCAAACATCCACTTGTTTGAATACAGTAAGCTTTGTTTCTTGCCTAAAAAGCTTCAACACTTTCATTACAAACGAAACAGTCACAGTCAAATTTTGAGAATATCATGTCACATATAATAGATGACTGTCTGTGGCAGACAAGGCACATGATGGTAGAGACAAACCTTAAGCATCAAGCTGGGACTATCTCTTAATCCCTAGGAATACTGCTCCACAATGGCAGACCGACGTATCAGACAAAAACCTGTTAATTTGTTTGTATAAACTGACTATTTAAAGTGTTATCCAAATTGAGTAAATGGCAGAGTGACATATCTTCATCGGTACTTACGATTTTTATTTACATGTCAAATCTACGTATCTGCAGTTTTATGCTGGCCATCAAATGTTTTTTGCATTTTTCTCGGAAACAAAATCTGCGGATACGTCGGTTTGCCTTTGGGGAGCAGAATACAGCATAAACTATCCTTTGACCACAGGAATAACAAAAAAAAATATCCTTTAATTCCAGGCATACAGCAAAAACTATCTTTTAACCCTAGATATACAGCAACAACGACCATCTTTGATCACAAGTATGCAGCATAAACTATTCTTTAACTCCAGGTATACTAAAACAAAATACCATTCAACCCAAGATATACAATAAAACTGTCTTCTGAACCCAGGTGCACAAAATATTAACTATGCTAAAGCTAAACTTTGACGCCAGGTATACAACAAATACTATCCTTGAACCCTAGGGATACGGTATAAACTTTCCTTTACCTCAGATATACGACAAAAACTATTCTTAAACATTGGTTATCCAGTGTAAAATTTGTACATTTCAACTCTCCACAGTATCACCTATTAATCAATGCATAAGTAAAATTTCTAGCAGTGCTCAACCGAGCCATTTTAAATTCCTTGGACTATCCTTGAATAGCAAAAGTACCAACACAAATCCTGTGGAGGCTCTTAAGAGATAAAAATTTCCTATCTGAGAGTTCAATACAGCACACAAAGGAAATTACCTGCTGGTGATTTTGTTGTGGAAGTTGTGCTTGTCATGGAGGAAGAGTTGGTTCTAAAATGAAAAGAAGTTAATTTTTAAGGCAATTAATCTGTCCCACACAAAAATAAAAACTTCATTCAAAATCTCAGGCAAAATATAATGTCTTATATGCATTTACAGATTGGCCTTTTTCTTACTTTCAAAGATGGTAGAAATTCTATACCAATTAGATGGCAACAGACTTGATCCTAGCAAATGCATTCATAATGGTAAAAAGTTAAAAAAATAAAATTTCAATGACCACCACTTTTCATGCTGCAAAAGCCCTTTTCTTCCCTGTGTCACTAGGAAAATGTGAGCATACGAAATTATAATTTGAATCGTTGATAAAACTCTTCTAAATCTAAATTATTTCCTGAGATACAAACATTCCCATCTTCTCACCTGAGTTGACTTGACACTGAGGCAGGAACTTTAATTCTTTGAGCTGTCATGATAGACCCAGATTGGATGGATGATGCTATGAACTGGGCAGACAGGGATGACGGTAGTCCAGCACCTGCGACAAGACCTGGTGGAGACAGTTTGCACACAGAGCAGCCTATACAGTTCAAAATTACCCATACCTACTGAAAACTTACTACAACTTTTAACAGTAACCTTTGAAACTCTTGCTCTTCATGTATGCTTTTATCATCTACATTCTGTTCTTAATCTCATCAATCACAAGGAAGTCTCTGTGCCTTGACTTTTGTTTTAGAGTTCAAGCTGGTGAATGATTTGATTTAAAATCTTAGATCACTTAGGCAAATAAAAGTCCTGTGAATCTATGATACAAACATCATTCTTCCAAAAGGATGAAGTGCCGCATCTATATGTTCTTTATGTTTTGATGTTACAGCAACAACAACAGAAACAATCACCACTACCTTTACCATGTGAAGAGCTGGCTAGTGAGGAGGCAGGACTAATGGACAGGGATAGCTGTATCGGGATGTTCCTCTTGGCTGCCAGACTGGCCACCATCCCACTCACATCCCCAGCCTTGCCCACTATCTGGCCGGTTTGCGACTGCTGTTGAGATCCTGCCGCTTGTTGGCCTGCGGCAGCCACTTGCTTCATCAGCGCCTGTGCATTGCTGATAGCTAGAGCGGACTGAGCTGGGCTTGGGGCAGGACTTGGTGTGGACACTGTGGCAGCCGGAGTCACACCCTGCATGGGCATTAAGTTTCAAAAAAAAAGAAAACCATTATCTTAGAATAGATGGAATTAACAGTTCTTGGATATAACTCACAAGACTGAAACTCGGCAGGGGACTCTTTCAATTCAATAGAAAGACAAATCTCTGAAAAATAGTACTATTTACTGTGATTTTTGTCATAAATGGAAGAATTTCTCACGTATATATCCATCACTTAAGAGATAGAGTAAAGATTTTTTTAGATAAAAACTGAAAACATTGCTGTTTGTGCATACCTGTGTGTAGTATACAGTGGGATTCGCTTCATTTGCCTTCTGTATAGAAATCTTTACTTGAAGTTTTCCTTTTTCCGTGAACAAATCAATAAATTGTTGGAGATACCTAGAGAGGAAGGGTAAAAAAGTTGGTATCTAAGTTCTTGCTTAATACATTCATGTTTAGAAAGTTAGAATTCATACTTTCCAAAAAGATAAAAAGGAAATTTGAGTGATTTATTGGTGTTCTCTATTGGACAGTCTTCTTCAAACCATGTCTCAAAACCAGTTTTGGTGAGCCAGATGTTGAAAAAAGGCTTACAAGTAGAAGGACAGTTCTTTTCATTTCTGTATCAAAGGAGATAAACTTTGAAAAAGTTCAAAGGAGATAAAATTTGAATATCTTTTCAAAATTGACTGATTATTTTAATCAATTTTCACCACTTCAGAGAAACAAGGGAAAACACATTGTTCTAAACACCTGCCCCTTAAATATGGTAAGTCATATAGGCGACATGCAACTAATATCGACTGTGTGCCATTCATAAAATCATCCCCTAGATGAACAGTGTAGGAAATATTATGTTCCCAGCTTATTTAATACACCTCCACAGCTACAAAACAATAGTAGGCATTCTCTTAAAGCCTCTCAAAATGAATTGATCACATACATCCAGGGCATTTGTTCAACCAGACAGAGTTAAAAAGGTCCAATGACTTATGGTTTTCTGTAGGCCCAATGACTTATGGTTTGATTCTGTGGGTAAAAGCTCATATCTTTCTGTAATTCTTTACTATACTCCTACTGGCACTTTTGAGATTCTAAATAAATCATTGAAGTGTGTGCTTTATAAATAATATTATTGGTAAAATGAAAAAAAAGCATTGAAGAGACAGGGGAGAAAATTCTAGATCTATGGATTAGAAGATCTTTTCAACACTTGATTACTCTTAAGCCAAAGTTACATAATGTTTCTTAATTTAAAGTGATCATATTTAAGAAACAGCAAAAATAACATTCTGGTTTACCTGTCCACACATTGCCTGGAACCACTGACAAATCTGAAAACAAAACAAAAAAAAAGTCCATTTCATCTAGATAAAAAAGTTGTAAAAAGTAAATATTTAATTAACATAATGCATAGATCTACATCATCAAAACTTTTATCTGCTAGATAACAAAACAAATGTCATTTTGGTAGCCAAATCTTTAATGACTTTATCTGCAGCATCACAAATCATATGGGCAACTTCATAACTCATGATAAAATAGTAGAACACATTTTGGCAAGAATGGAATGTCCTGCCATGCAAGCAAAACTGACAGATTTCTTTTCACTTTACTGATTGTCCTCTAAAAAGTTTGTTTTAATTTTTGTTTTCATCTCACCTGCACCTGCGTCCCTCCTCTCCTGTGCGCCCCTGCATGTAGTCATGGTCCAGGTAGAAGTCGCCAATATAGTTGTCTGCCAGTTGAGGTTGGTAAATTGTGATCCTCGCCATCATGTGGCGCTCCTGGGCCAAATCTCGCTCCAATGTGTGCTCCTCTACAAAAATCTAGAACACCAGGGGAAAAAAAAGAAGCTTTTAAGCATCAGATGTTGTCAGTATCATACTGGAGAAAAAACAAATAAAAATGACATATGCTTTCAGTTTTTTATTGTAATTTTTTGTTGGATACTCTATCAAATCTTTGGCATAATTTAAAATGTTTCTAGAAATGCCTTATCAAGTGAGTTTGTGCAATTATTTTTATTAATTAACAGCACTGTTCACTGAAACACAGATGCTAGAGATATTAAGAATGATCATTTTTCATTTACCATTCCATCTGAGGGTGATGAATCTGGAAGCTTTGCATATTTTTTCACCTGAAAAAAGATTAGCAAAAAGATTAAAAAAAAAAAAAATAAGGCCACCAATTTAAGATTCATTCTGAAGTGAGAGGAAAGAAATGACATGTCATATGATAACAAATATAGAAAGAAAAATAAAGGGACTGCCTTAGTATTAGGTATTTCAATTTTCACAAAGATTAAGTCATTGATGCTTTAAAAAGCACATAATAAATTATACTGGTAAACAAACTTTGCCATCCAAGGAAATGGTACATCTTGAGGTTACAGGCAAAATGAACACATAAGTTGTTTATCATAAAAAGCTCGCTTGAAGTGTTATACATTTTTTTTCCACCATTCTTTTCTCAACTTTGGTACAGAATTACTTGGGGTAATAGAGGCAGCAATGCTGGTTATTTTGTGAGTGTAAGACCAGTGCGATATAGATGAAATGTTTCAAGTTTTGATACATCAAATTTGTGAATAGATTGAAGCTTTATTTTAGTCCCTCATTTATATCTTACTGTATAAGCCTTCAGTAAAACTCCTATTGCACTGAACTGACTCTTCTCAATAGGTTCTATTCTATTGCAGCTGACTACACTGTAGATGTATTTCCATGTCAAAATCATTTGGACTTACACTTTAGATATAGGGCTAAAGTCTCCTAAAAGTTTATGATCAGCCGTATTCAGCGTTTTGTAAAATCTATCTCTGTTGGAAAATAGTACACTGCATAAAATGCCATTTTCAAATGTATTTTACTTATTTGATGGTCCAGGAAAATCTGAAAGGAGCCTCCTCAAAATAGTCAAGGCCTTAAATGTAACGCAAAACATACTCCACCTGAAAGAGATTAATCGCCAAAGCCTTTCCTTCCAGGCACGATCTGAGCAGATTAGTTATGAATTTGAAGGTCATCATCATGTTTGTGCAAGTACGTAAAATTTTTTCTCTCCTGGCATGTGGGTAGGCCAAATCTTTTTTTTTTCTTAGTCCTTTAAACAGCAGGCAAATTTTATGGGTTACTATCAACTGCAGAATATGAAAATTTGATGGACAGACCTTTAGGACGATCATATCTATTTGCACTTAACAGATAAAAAAGCAGACTCTCTGACCTAAGAAGTATGAGGTAACAAGTAGAGGTTTTAGTTCGTATATTTGAGAAAAAAAATAAAACCCACTCACATCAATAGAATCTGGCATAGATAGTGTTGGTTGCGATGTTTTCTTGAAGTGATCAATTACCTGAGAAATAGAGAAATATTAAATATATTATGGATGATTATTAGTTACTCAGTGTCTATGCTATCTTTGTATTGAGCTTTTCCAATCTGAAAAGATGTTAAGATATGAATTTCACTGAAATATAAAATGTTTCAGATCACAATGTAACCCATGTTAAATATTGCTGCTTTTCAAAAATCCAAAAAATTTTAATCCCTTTGCATTGAATATGTTAAAATGAGAAATCATTTGATCATTCACTAAAGAAACTTTTTGTATATAAAATATTGGTAATCTTACCAGCCGAGCTTTGTTAATTCCAGGAGCAGTAGAGGATTTTGCTCTTTCTCTTTTACGTGCCAAGAAATCATGAAGTCGCATGTTCTTTGGTGCTGTTGCTTGGGAAAGCTTCCGCTTCCTGTTCAGTGCTGCTTGGGTGTGTTTCTTGATGGATCTATTACAAAAAGATGATATACAGTAAAACCCACTTATATTGACAATCGTTTCATCGACATTTTCCTTAATGTTGTTACAAATAATATTATCTTATTTTGCCTTATTTTTTCGGTTACTCTCCTTTATCAACACATCTACTTCAAGTTCAAACCAAGTCGATATAGAAGCGAGAAATAAACCAACCCCAACTCATTATGCTAAGAATGAAAACGTCAATTATAGAAGGATTAACATCTCACGAGTCCTTTCCATAGTACCTTGGCCTACACCTTGCAAAATTTCTTCCAACCCAGTAGGTTTGCCAATAATTCTGTCGACATTGTCTCAGTGAGTGCACAGCACCAATCTGCACTTGCTTTCTATCAGTTTCAAGCCTAGATCTAGATCTGACCTCATCCACATAGTATAGTCAGACGAGTGCATGTTTCCAGTCAGCGGGCATTGCCTAGGGACCACAGCAACGCCCCACCGCAAAAGCACAGTGGCCCTCTTGCCAGGCTTAATTGCATGCTTGCTCTACAGTACTACTCTCTCTCTCTCTCTCTCTCTCTCTCTCTCTCTCTCTCTCTCTCTCTCTCTCTCTCTCTCTCTCTCTCTCTCTCTCTCTCTCTCTCTCTCTCTCTCTCTCTCTCTCTCTCTCTCTCTCTCTCTCTCTCTCTCTTGCTATCTCATATTATATGTATTACATTATGATTTCGTAACATAGGGAGAGTAAGGAAAGGCGCAACTGACATTTACCATTGGCTCAGTGATTGGCATAAGTTTTTTATTGAGCTTTCACCCCCATCTCCTTTTCCCATTACCACATGCCTTGACAGTGTCCACTGATTGGCAACAGGGGCATGGCACTCGTCTGACAGTCTGATGTGGGCCAGGCGAAAACTAGATATAGGTCTGTTAGACAGTGCAGATTGATGCTCTGAGCTGAGGCAGTGTTGCAATGCGGATGCTAATCTTTGGTCTTGGCTGACAGCACTGAGTTAGGCTAGCTTTGCCTTAATCTTCTAGACACAGCAATCATAGACTTTCTTCATTCTTTCACAAAATGGCATTGAAACAATTACTCTTTTGACTACTCAGCACAGCCTTGTTAAACCCAGACTTATCAGATTTCATCATTGTCATGTGAAGAAAAAACCTGAACATTAAGATAAAAATTTAACTTTCAGCACAAATTGATGAGAAAGTTACTGTTTTACAAAAAAAGGAAAGAGCGGAGACAATACACACACCCATTTCACCAGAAAAAAATTAACGAGACAATCTAGTCCTTTATTCCGCACATGGACCTCCTTTTTTCACTTTCACTTTGCATTTTTTTGTTTTGTCTTTGTTGTTGGAATTTCTCTCTTTATCTTCATATTTTTATTTTTTGACAATTCGATATATGGACATAATTTTTTCTCCTAAGACCATGTAGATTAAACCATTACACAGAAGATGGAATTGCAAACCCCACTGAAAATATGTTTGAATTCTTATGTAAAGTATAAATAGTTAAGACATTTTTTCACATAAACAAACACAGTGAAACCTCAGAAACCAAATCTGTCTAATGGTTTTAATTTCAATCCCTCCAAAATGTGAGGTGACCTGCAATTTTCAGGCTCAATGACTAGTTTGGACAAAATGTAATTTCCAAATTTTTTTTAAAGCCCAACCAAATCCCTGCATAAAACAGTTAAACTTTTTAGAATATATTAGTATTTGGCTGAGATATGACCCAAAACTCAACACAAGGCTGGGGAATGAGAAACTGAGAAAAACATGTTTAAAGTTATGGAAAGTTTTCACGCAGGGTTGCATTATCTTCACAAACACACCACAAAGCCTATTTAACGTTTCTTTTGGGCTTTGACACTCTTTGACAAGATAGATAAATGGTTGATACTTCATAAAAAGCTAAAAAGTGGGAAACCTTGAAAAATTTTTTTTTGTTTGAAGCCCAATAGCTCAAAACAGTAATTTCCGACATGCGCCTGAAAATCCCTGACCACCTCACAAATAAACTAAATCAAATACCCCAAAGAGACACTTTCAGTGATGTAAAAAACATGCTCAGAGCATCTTCTAGGTTATATAGGATGGAAAAATTTCATTTCCTGTCAAAATGACCCACCTTTTAAGGGCAGGGTCATTGAATAACTTCTCCCTATACTGTATAGCATTCTCCACAAACATGACTGCTGGTGACGGGTCAAGACACAGGGGCTCTTCTGTTGCCAAGAGGAGCTCACTCTCGAGGCAATGCAGATCATCCTGGCTCCATGGATGGCCGTCGCAGCTCATGGCTCTTATGTCCCGCAGGATTGACTGAAAAAAGTATTGAAACTCAAACGGTAAAGATATAGTGATAATGAAACACATCTTGGGGAAATTTGTGAAAACTTAATGATATTTAACATCATGAAATTTATCACTTTCTTTGTCTTTTGACTATTTCGGCACACAAAAAACACATCTCTTAATATAAAATGTTATTAATCCTGTAGTAGTGAAGGTTTCAGAGAATATTTCATGCAGTTTACTTAACTTTTGACTAATTTTGAATTGTGTTTAACTAAAACAACTTTTAGATGTTTATGTACTGTGTTTAACCAAAACACCTTTTGGCGATTACAAAAGTGTTGACACCATCCACACCATAGAACCTTAAATACCCCATGGTATTAATTATTTCCTATATTTTGTTGCTGTTCTTTTTTTTATAATTATAAACTTTTCAACACACATGCAGCAAGTGAATGGACATATTCCTACAGTTTTGCAGATCTTAAGAGTTTTCTTTAAAAAAAAAACGTTCATACCTGGGCTGACGGCCTTAGAAGGACATACTGAGTGTCATGTGAACCGGTAGCTGAACGTCTGTAGTCCCGTACTTCAACAACGACGCAGCCACTATAGAAGACATTCATCTAGAGAAAGTACAGTAAAAATGAAAAAAGGTCCTGAATGGATCTATATGACATTTCAAAAACATCTGCACTAAATGATAAATAACTTTTAAAAAGTGCATCTTTTCTATTTTTCTAATCTAGATCAAGATTTTGCAGCAAACCAAACTTACTAGATCTAGTTTGAATCTAGAATATGTGAGGCACTTGGCTAACATACTACTGTGTCTACAAAAAAAATTTCCTTGAAATTGCCATCAATTAGCCAACAAAGGCAGTTATGAGAAGTAAAAGTAATGAGAATTGTTAATAGCATTAGATTAAAGAAATTAATAATTGTCCTCAAACTATTCTGTACATTAGCATAGCAGATGCTTTAACTAGCTTTCCATTAATTGTTTTCAAAATTATTGTTTAATTGTAGCGATACCATTTCAAATATATAAGTTACCTGAGCCTTTTCAAGGAGATCAAGAAGAAAGGGAGGGAGCTGTAAAGCAAGAAAGAAACATGTAGCAGTTAAACAAACCATTTGCAATTGCACCAGACAAATTTTTTTTTATCCTAAGGGCAATGTACAGATGATAAATATCTTCAGGATTTATAAGTTCTAAAATACAGGAGAAATTTAAAATAAATAGTGTGCAGAAAGTTTGGAAGGTAAAAGCTCTGCCTCATACTTGATCCAAAAACATCACTAACAATAACATTTCACAATCAGCTCTCTGAAAAGCTTTTAATACTAATTGTTTTTATTGCATAGATTATATCTTGAGTCTGCTTAACTGATCAGATTGAAATGACACAATACCTGGGCAGCATCAATGAATTCCAGTATTTCTGACTCCTGAAATAAGTAAAAATAAGGAGGAACTGGTTTAGAACATGAATTCAATTATGGTTTATTTTCTCTGTATATATCACATCACTGTACAGTTATTCAAGAGACAAATTGAGCAAAAATATGAGCGTTGTAAGATGGCAACATTTCTCAAGTATATGTAAATAATGACACAAAAGAAGCAAATGTTTCATGGATTTTAAAACAAGGACGACTTGAATGATGTTTTATATTTAAAGACAATCCTATCACAGGTATATTGTAAACATTTTTAGTTTATTGATAAAAAATATAAAAAATCTAACAGCGAGCTAACACCATTTAAACATTAATCACACAGATTGCATATCTCTTTCAATCATTTCATAAACAGCTAGTAATATTGCCTAAAAGAAGAACAACACTAGTTTGTTTATATATGGTGGAACAGTCTTTTTACATTTCAGCTATATAATGTGCCATTAAAGATAAAATAAAGTAAGATGGCCCATTCAATGCAACTTTTACTAATGATGTCACATGCACACTAGATCTTTGTACAACATGATAAGCACCTCATACGGAAGCTTCATGGTCTCAGATTCCACACCACTGCGGGAGCGCAGCATGATAGAGTAGCCCTCATTGCCTGGATACAGACTTAGCACCATGCAGTTGAGACGTTCACGCTTTGCTAGCTTTGCCAAGAGGTTGCTTGCATACACCACATTCTGTTGAAACATATAATTTTATCGGTGGGCCTTTTGAGAAATACTTTAGAAGTTTGTAATTCATGTATGCATTGACCAATCATCTTCAAAATTTTATTAGGTTTATTGGCAAGGATGTTTTGGGATCACTCAACACTTGCCATTCTTGTTTATTCATACAATACTTGATTCCAAGATATAAAAAACATACATCAAACTTATTTGTTTTATTATTATTTCTTGAGATCTATCTAAGCTAGGCATATATGAAGTTTATCATTATTCATGTAACTAGAACCAAGAACTTCTCCAATCACTACCTTTGTCAGGCTTGCTGAGTAATTCTTGACTTGTAACCCTTTTGGCAATTGCAATCTTTACTGCTTTCATCTTGTATGATCTTTTAAATGTACCTGTACTTTTGTACTGTACTTTCATAAATTTTGAATATCTATTCCATTTTAATACTCACTTCATTCTCAGGTTCCCTCATTGTTTCCTCAATAAAAAGATCAGTAAGTTTTTGGTGTATGGATTTGCTAGATGGACATGAAGAACAATAAGAAATGTTTAAAATCAAAATATATCCAGATCATTTTTTTTCCAACGAAAATCGTACAGTTCAAATACTTTGAAGTCATTAAATATTGCAGAGGTTGCTTTATTTTTTGCAGATATCAAAGGTTCTTTTCACACATATGACTTACAAAGAAAAGACTTCGTCGTGAACAGAAAAATTATAAATGCATTCAAATTCTTACCTCTTATTCGAAGAACTTGAGCTTGGTTTCACGAAATTAATGGGACTTTGTTCCGAACATGCCAGCACATACTGAGGATGAAAAGTGAGCTATAAATCCAACTCATATGAAATTACTTACAGCTCTCCAATTTTGTACATAAAAGAAATGAAAGTTGATTTTTTTTAGGACGGAAAATGTGCACATACACAATCATGATCAACAAAAAAATGAAATATGTAAGTTGTTAGAGTTTATTTAAAAAACAGGCATTTCTTATGCAGTAGTCCTTGACACCTACATAGCAAGAGAGCCAGTTTGCTTCCTGCATTTCAAGATCTATATGTCAATCAACTAAATTCCTCTGGTTTTGTTTTTCAAGTCTTTGAATCATAGTGCAAAGAAAAAGAGAAACATCAGATTTATAAAAGAGAGATGAGTACAATAGCTGACTGATGGAGACAAAAGGACATTAGGGAATGGAGTGTTCATCTTGACATGGAAGAGAGAATGAATGAGAGGGAGAGAGAATTCTAAGCAAACAGATAAAAACAGACAATGTAATTGATTTCATTTAGTTTGCACAAAATTGAATGCCTTTCCTCAGTTCAAGCAAGGTAAATCCACACCTAAAGTCATGACTCCTAAGCTGCTAAATTTTTTTCAGATGTACAATTCTAAAAAGAAAAATCTTGTGATATCTATAGACCAATGGGCTGATAAATAAATAATTGAAGCAAAGTTAACTCCTTTTAATAATCAAATAAAAATCAAAATTCACCCTAGTTTTCAGCTTTATTTATGCCATCATAATTAAGGCTTACAAGATTGTAACAGTATTAATCATACCATCTTAAGAAGCTTTTGCCAGTGTTGATTGAGAAAAATCTAAATGTGAATAGAAATGTAGTGATAATGTAGCAAATCCAGAAAAAAATTGTTCAAACACTACTCTTTTATGACAATCTTTAAAGTTTCTTTCCCAGAATAACCCATTTCCAGATTGAGGCAAAACAAGGTCTTAAAATGTTATATTTTTTTTCTCACTGGTGAGACCAAGTGTACTTATTTGGTGAAGAGGTCACATTTTAAAACCACAGAATGTTACCTTTACCATTAGAGTAATTCCCCAATTTCAAAGGATTCCTTTTCATATTTAAACAGGAAAAAAAAAGGAAGGGTTAAAAAAATCTAGGCATTATTGCAGACATCGGCCCAACTCACCCTAAGCTTTAAAATTGAATTTTTCTTAAGGCGGATTCCACGAAAAGGGGTGAAGAAGGTCGTTCCAAATTAAATGCCTTTTATTTCAGACTTTTAATACATTTATGACTCTGATTTATGTTATTATCATTCTTGACAATGTTAATAAACTACCATATCAAAATAATTCGGTTTTGACTTGTCTATGTATTTTTTTATTTTTTTTGTGTTCCGATTGTCAGAAAATGCGTCACACAAAATGTCCCATATTTACTATCACAAGGTTCGGGTGACTGCTGTGACTAAAAAAAGAACCCGAACATGATGCCTGGTGGTTTCTTTGTATTCTTAAAAGTGTGCGCTTTGTCTACAATCATTTTGAACCGATCGAGTCCCTTTTTCTTTGTGTGAGGGAAATCGGAAAACCCCTATGACGTCAGCGTGTTGTGCGTCGCCTTGAAGCATTGGCGTTCGGAACCACTTTTTTCATCAATATCGGGTCTTTATCGCGTATAAATAGTAGACTCCATTGAGAAATATATAACTATCGGGAATAAATCGATTTTAGCCCTCCGATATAATTTTTAACTGCTTCAGACTAAAAAAAGAATACACCATACCCTATGTGTCGCCTCGTTCTGACTGTCGGAACTTCCATTGATGTTTCACTTTCTCGCGTCACAAAGGCTATTGATACGGATATTTTGTTCTACAAAAGCTCTAGTGTTGCTACTTTGATTTTACGTTAACGGATCTTCTTTGTGAGGTTTGTAAAGGTGAATTTGTAACGTATTGTTAATGTGTGTCGCCTAACCATCGGAATCAGCGTTCAGAACCGCAGTCTAGATCTAGACTTTCGGAGGTCTTCAAACCATATATACTCACTTGCTGTACGCCTCCTATGGCGCCAATATGAAAAACAAAACCCGTTTCAACATAATTGAATGGCTTTTGACTAAAAGAGTAATTTAATTGCACCTGATCTGAAGTTCATCGGTTTAAGACGAATTCTTTATATTTTATACGAAGGTCAGAATCCCGACACACAGGAAGTTCCGATCATCTGAAATAGCGACATATGTATATATTGTGAAATAACTTTTTATATTAAATTATTGTTGTTCTTGACTTAAATGACTAGACTTGAATAGTTTTAGTATTGTTCCAATGATATTTTGATGTATTGGTGCAAAAAAAAATACTGCCGTAATGTTGAAGATACATCCTCATTGACAAAATCAACCTGCGCTGAAGTTTTATTACACATGAGATAAGGTGCACCATTTTTGTTGTAACTCGACAATAAAAGATCTCTAGGTCTTAAAAATTACATACTTGAATTCAGCTTTAAATTCCCTTTCTTTTGATGTATAATATGTGCGTGTTGTTGAAAGTTGAAAATTTTATAATTTTGGGACAATCTTGATCCATGTTCGTGGAATCCGCCTTAATGAATTTGATATGCTGAACGTGAATATAAGATAAGCATTTATGTGTTGATCTAAAATCCCATTAAACTATAGGTTTCAATTTCGTCGGGAAACATTGAATTTTGAAGTTTGACATGAGGTGGGCTGATATCTGCAATTTTACAAAAAAAAATATAGGCCCTATAACCTATAGCTCAGTTTCTCACCTCTGCATATTCCATGGCCCTCTCTATATCAGGTGAGATTGATAAAGACATGATAGGTTAATTTGCTATACAGATTCGAGAGATTTCTTGGTTTCAAATTGATCTAAACTGAGGTGTGGGAGGTGTACACTAAATTTATAAATAGAATGCTTAGCAGCCCACAATTTGATTCATATTTTCATCCCGACTGTCATTTACTCATCAAGGCCTTAATTACTATCACTAGATCACATAGAGCTGAAGCCGTATATGAACGTTTCAATTTTAACTTCAGATATCAGGTTCGTTAGAAAGAGACCCATTAGTTATCTGCTTCGATTTGAATAAAAGATCCATCAGTTAAATCTAGGTTCTAGAGCTAGATCTCTAGTCTAGATCTATTATCACTGTTGATGGAGATTAGATTTTAATGCGCATTGGTCTAGATTTAGATCTAGATCTGTATTGTCAAGATTTAGATAATCAATCAGTTTCAATCTGAATTCCAAATTATTTCATTTTCATTTATTGCATGAATCGGTAATCTGTTAATCAAGATTAGTATTTACAGTCTTTATTATATCAACATTGATACTCTCTTGATAGTTGATACTCTTCACTGCACAGAGGCACAGCTTATGCAAAGAGCGAGAACTCTAAGCGTGACAAGTCCGTAGATGTTTAGAGATTGAAGAAATCGATAAATTGATGTATGAAAATGACAAGACATGTCTAAAATTATGGTTGGGAAAAACTGAGACCCTGGGTGTCAAAGCAGTAAAACAAGCATTGGCTTGAGTTTTTACAGCTTGATATATTTTGTCTAGAAGTTTTGGTGGATGACACAGTCTTAAAATGGCAATTTTGTTTCCGAATGATATTTTCCTTCTACCGGGATCACTGAAAGTGTCTAGATCTGCTTCTACAACAAAACAGTGCAAGTACTGGTATTGAAACCTTTTGAAGTCATAGTTTAAATATATCGACTTATGATTTATGAATTTTTAATAGATTCAAAAACAGGTATCAGCGGAACTTTTGGTATTTTTTAGTATTATTTCATTTGTCAACTTGTAAACTTTGAACGGCATATGATTTAATGAAAATTAAAAAATAAACAAAACAAAATGAAAACAAAAAAAACCTATATTAACAGTTAGACCAGATAGCTTCGAGCTTGTCCAGATATTCTTTCTTTATTTTTTTAGTTTAGTAGCTTATTTTTTCCAAATATTTATTCTTTGACTCTTTAATTTGACATATATCAAACTTTATTTTAAAAAAATAGTGTTTGATATATGGAGGTGTGGTGTTATTTTTAGCTTCATGATTTGATATAACATCGTTACATCCAGGCTTCCTAAAATGCAGACCAGGTCACCGCAGTGAACAAACTTTTGCAATAAATGTAAGAGTGAGCTATATCATTTAACTATTGGCAGAGTTAGGACAGTTAGATATTTTTGTGGAACAGGCCTGTATGCTGAATTATGAGTGCGTTCTGAGTACAATTCTGTCCTATGCCCAAAAGTTAAAAGAAATAGATCATTATAAGTCAAACATGCAAAAGTTTGTTCTCCTCGGTGACTTGGTCAGTATTTTAGGAAGTTTCCTCTAGGATAAAATTGGCCTCACTATTCTATGATAGGGTTTATTCAACAAAAAGACAACTTGGGGTTTGCTCGCAAAATAAACGGATCTTAAATCAAGTTTGTTTATTAAAAACAATCTTCTCGAATATAAAAGAGAACGAGATTTGGTGGAATTTTTGTTTGTTTACTTTTTTTTTTTTTTTTTTTTGGGGGGGGGGGTGGGCAGCACAGGATGCAATAGGATGTAGTGTTGGGGCTATCGGCACGGCACGGTACCCTACCCGCGATACGCAGCAACACTGGCGGCACATCGGGTAGATGCACGGTACGCCATACTGTGTCGTGCCGTGGGACCGTGCTAGCTTCTCTTCGGCACATGAGTACCGTCGACTTCGAACTGATTCTATGCGTAAAAATAACATGGTGCACGGCGGGTATACCTTCCCGCCAGACATTACCCAGCACCACTCTCTTGCACAAAGGAAATTTAGGGGGCAGAGGGGAGATGGGGGGGAAAGGAAGGGAGTAGGATGCAGTAATGGAATGATAATTTTAAAAAAAGGTCAACAGAAGAGAATTGGTACTCCTCACATTCTTATATCGCAATTAATGCGAGCTTTGTTTTAGGCCTGTACTGTCAATTAATCAAAGGTCGAGTGTGATATTGTGTATAGACTGTGAACAGGCATCTGGGCATGTCTGTGTAAGTAAGTTTACAGGGGGCCGGGGAGTGTTTTGGATGTGGGCTTCCAGTTGCTACTCGGTGTGACTCAAGAGTCGTTGCCTGCATTCAGTGCCCGACCTCTAGATTTAACTTTAGTCCCTCGGCTCGAGACTTGTCACCCCACGGATCGGGGCGTACCGTGCCCACAGAAAAGTGAGCCACAGGACTCGGTATTCGACGAGTAGTAAAATATCGAGTCGACATCAGCACTTTAAGGCTGTTTAGCAACTGCACTGAGGGATCTATATAAATACTTATGCTGTTCCAATGCTATAAGAGTCGAAAGAATAGAGAGTGGGGGAGAGGATTACATAATAACAATTATAAAACGCTCAAATTAAAAAGAATGCTACAACAAAGTAGCACTAAGGGGATATTCTCATTTCCAAATGCTGTTCACAACTGATATCTATTATGTAGATTGCTCAAAACTTTATAAAATTGCATTGGGGATCTATATAGATTTAGGTACGCATGTTCTATAAAAATATTATTTCGAAAACAAATAGCACCTGATTTTTAAGAGTGAGACTGGTATCCTTTTTTGCAGAAACACGATGAACAGTTCTTTCTCTTGCGTCAACCATCGGAACCGGTTCGTAGCCTGTTGTAATGACCTCCACCTTTATGACAACGTACAAACCGGTTCGTCGATATTCTTTTTTTTTAGTGGCATGTAGGATGACCTTTTAATATAAAACCTTTAAGTCACGCCAACTTATTGAGGTTTCGCAGACGAAGTGCGCACTGCTGATCAATGGCATAGGTCATAAAGTAACTACCACCTGGTTTAACTAGAACCGTGTGCAAATCACCCTACGATAGTCGGGAAAATACGTAATCTACCCAGAACTCACTTAACTTTATCAGATCATTTAAGTGTGAGCATACAGTTAACACACACACTAACAGCGCGCCGGCAGCGGGATGGTATTTAGTTAAAAATCGGCGTCGATGCGCAGTTATCATGTAACACTTGCATAACCATTACGTTCCCGGCGGGAGAGTTTGTATGTTTGCGAAAAGCGATTATGCTATATACCGCTAGGTAGGAAGATTTTATTCAAATGATGTAAGTCAGTCTAAAAATATACTGACCTAGTCAAGCTGAGCATCTGTTGGCCTCGTCTGCGAAACCTCTAAAACCGGTGCGATTGGCCTTCAGCTCAGTAGACACTTCTAACAGCGGGAAGCCTCTCTCTCTCTCTCTCTCTCTCTCTCTCTCTCTCTCTCTCTCTCTCTCTCTCTCTCTCTCTCTCTCTCTATCTATCTATCTATCTATCTCTCTCTCTCTCTCTTCCATTTTTCATCCCCCCTACCCCCCTTAATATTGTTTTGAAAGTATCTACAGCGCTTGACTGGTCATTGATATGTTTTATGTTCAATTGCTTATGAGACGAATTTTTTGTTTAATCCATTAATCGCTAGCAACTGGTGAATTTAATTGTTGTTAACTTAAAAGACATACTTAATCACAGCCGTTCTAAAACAGTGGTTAAGACTCTTGTTAGTGTTACTACGCGCTAACTGGTTTCTAGCACTAGAGACTGCCAACGGTTGCAAAAATTAAAAGAGTCCCTGTCATGATAGAACCTCAAATGAACGGCCCACCTTCTCCCCTTTCCATTTTAGGGATTTTCCCTCTCCACTGTAGCGTATTGTCTGCGGTGTGCCCATCTAATTAAGTCAGTGTATAAGGATAATAATAGTATTGTATTTCCATAGTCGCTTGTTTATGTCTTCATTTAGACATAGATATATCCTGTACAATTAACTTTATGAAGTATAACCAGGGATCACGGCTCAAGTGCTAGCGATGCCAACTCTTCAGCTATTGCAACCGTCTCGACGATGGTTGCAACCGCATCGCTAGCGCCTCAGCAACAATCGTTCGAACCGGTTGATCCCTTCTTTACTGATTACTTCCTACTCTATCTTCTGTGAGATGTCAACGGGGTCTATTAAGATTACAAACCCCGTTATGTAATTTATAAGGACCAAAGAAAAATCATAACAGGTCAAGATGCATTTTCATAACCAATACGATGTGGGAAAAATATTCTAACGACACAAAGAGGCACAAGTTAACTAAACTAATATGATGATTGCAAAGGACAACGTAGCCATATTGATATATAAATCATCCACTTAATTTCCTGCAGAAGGGCAAGATCCGCAACAAGTCAGATTCTCTTTCGAAGGTGCAGAGCGAAATTATTTTGTTTCCAACATGATTAATTTTGTCTATCAAAAGATCTATAGTTCAAATAATTATGATAGGAAGATCTGTTTCTCTAACATCTTAATACTGGATCCACTTCCTAAGTCCTTTCAAAATGAGTTAAGGTCAAAATATATTTAATTTCTTTAATACACTTTAAAAAGAGACAAATGTGACATATAACCTAATTATTTCACATTAAATAATTTTGTGTATGGATTGTATTCACATTGGTTTAAAGTCTCTTTATGAAATATAATTATATTTGAATAATTATATAATCGAAACAGGCATAGCTGGCAAAATGTCATCGCGTCCTGTTTCAGTTTCAACCAAAACAATGGCGGGTTCCTACAAATCTGAGAAATCAGATCGGCAAAGTGTGCAATCTTTTATAAATGGGATATCATCGAGCTCGCAGAGATATCGTCGTAATATCGAGGCTATTTTTGCCAAGGTATATACATTAAAGTTTCACGATCTAGATTGGGCTTTATAGGATTTGGCATTCTCTTAGTTTATTGTTACAGGATTGTTTACATTGCAGTTATACTCTAGAACTAGACATAGATCTAGGTAATACCGCAGTGTTGCGGGCCCGGTTGGGTGTAAACAAATCACGCCACCAATGGCCAGATTGTTACTGCTTATTGAAATAGCCAAAACAAGTTGAATATTATTTACGGAAATGCAGAACAGGGATTCCTCTTTTTCTCGCAATTCTAGTTATTAGATCTAATTTTTACTCCCCAAAAATGGAGAATTTACATGAAAGGGAGAGGTAAAAAAAATCATACAATTTGTTCAATCTATATTTAAACGATGTGTATGGTTTTTTTCCTTCTTTTCATTTAATTGATAGAGTTATTGAGCATTTTAACAAGTACATGAATCTGTATTAATCTATCGTATGACAGGTGGTGATATTTTTTAAGGGACATGTATCAAAAAGTGAAACAGTTTTGTGCAAGAAATTTTTACAGCATTTCATATGTTGGAACTTAACACTCATCAAAGGGCATGATTAGCAAAGATTTCTCCGTTTTCAAGTTATGCGGGTTTGAGTTACATATGATAGTTCACTTCTTACAGCGCTGGTAAAGTGTTTTGATACAAAATAGTAAATCTAAACAAACATAGAACATCATAGTTCAAGCTGTAGAGGGTCCAATATATATGAGAGAGGCCTGATCAATCTTAAGTATTAAAAAAGTTATAAATACGCACTAAGAACAAAATGAAACTTGTGTAGATTTGCACATTCGCATTGTCTTACTAAGTCATACGTTTACTTGCCTTATGTTTATATGTGGGGCACAAAGAGCCCTGTCTCTCTCTATTATTCTCGAAATTTTATAACGACCTCATACATGTGACAACTAAGTGATTTGGGTTTATTTATGTCAGAATATTAAATAACATATATTGTAAAAAATCTTTTTATTTTTTGGTCACGGGAAATTGTGTACCCCAAAAGTTAGTAACAAGTCTAAGTTGATAAAGTCCATACAGTTAGAGAAACTTTCAATTAAACTGTTTCTCTATTTGAATTTTGTTAATTAACGATCTATCGCCATACTTCATGAAGCTTTTGATTGTGTTCAGATTATAAGTGGTGTTCCATATTTAACAGTTACGGCTTGAGGCTAATAAGGTAGATCTTTAATGAAGAGTGTTATTTACGGGTATTTCATGCAGTGCTGGGCATGTGAAATTATTTTAAAAAATCATATAAAATCATTGAAAAACTCTTTGCTCTTGAAATCTTTATTGTAAGTTTTTTTTTTATATTTTTCTTTTAAATATAGGGAAACAATTTTTAAGACATAAAATTTTATGTCTTAAAATGATATTTTTATTTCTTTCACTAGAAGTATGAAAATTCATCTGCACCATGTAATCATGTTATAATAGAAAAAAAAAAAGAGAAAAATATACAGTGTTGTACTCAGGAAAATTTCAGCTTTAAATATGTTTGATATATATATATTTGGTGTTAATGAGCCCAAAGTTATTGAGATGCAAAAACAAGTGAAAATTCCCAACATCAGATTTAATGGCAGTGCACCGTCACGCATGGGAACATGTGGTTATAGCCTGCCTGACAGGTGATTGATCACTGATCCGCCCACTAATTATAAGCGCCTGAGGTAGGCCCTGGGAGCAAACTAAGTTGCTGCTTTTTGGTCTGTTTTAACAGCTGTGTTTCTGTGTTAGTAACAGTCCACACATTGCTACTAGGCCTAGGTACTGCCTTGATATGGATAGTTCTATTATTATATTTATTTTTATGGGAATAACTTTATAATCTGAAGGTTTAGAATTTTAAGACACAAATAGACAATGAAATAAAATGCTCTGATGGACTCTCAATAAATCAATCATGTGCTGTGCTTTTTGGCGATCATGACTTTCCACACACCTCTATCCCTCGTTGCTTTCAATGCTTTTATCTCTTCCTACTTTGAGTCACTTTATTATTCCATGCGACATCTTTTCACACTGTTTTCTCCTGCTGCGTTTTCCCTCGATCATTCCAGTTGTCTCAAGATGTTCTAGTTTCTCTCTTTTGATCACATGGCCAAAAAAGGTTGCTTGGCGTTTACGTCTTCTATGAGTGATCTTGTTGTGCCGGCTTCTTGTAATTCTGTTTCATTTGATCTCTTTGCAGTCTATGAGATGAGTAGCATTCTCTGAAGGAACCACATGTTGCTTCCAGTTTTTTTTTTTGTACTGTTATAAAATTGTCCAAGCCTCAATTCCATAAATCAGAATGGGTTCACTATAGCACTCCAAGGCTCTTTGTCTTGTGTGAATCAAGATGCGGTTATATGTTAGTGTTGATTTCATTCTCTGAAAATTCTTTTTTGCTTGCTCTATTCTTGATGTAATTTCATCTCTTGATATTAAAGTACCCAAGTATTTGAATTGATCCCTTTTCTTGAGTTTATTCCTGTTGATAAAGATGTTGATCTGTGCACACTCACTGTTTCAACCGACGACCATTTTTTCGGTCTTTTTGTTATTCAATTCCAATCCTTTCTTACAACCTTCTTCTTCAACAATGTATAATAACAGACTGTAATGCTCAGCAAAATGGAGAGCAATTTAATTTACTGTACATGTTGGGTGATGTAGATCTAGGCTCTAGATCTAATATATTTTTCTTACTAAATTTATTTTACCCAAATCATTTCCAGTAATTTACTTCATTTAGTATCTTTCCACACAATGTTCTAAAAAAACAAAGGTTGATGCTGGCAGCTAGTTTATATTCTTGTTATTGGTTTTTAAAAATTTAGCAAAGGATTAGAGTGTCATAACAATAACATGTGCTTAGATTTCCTACCTATAACAGGGCTATAGTAATTACTTCAGGCTTTGTTCATCCATAGCAAGATGTAGCTATCCATGCCAGATCTCCATTTCTAAGTTGTTTTGCTTTTCTATTGAACGATATAGTCTGATCATCTGGTTTTTCTTCCTCTCAATTTTTTTCCCATTCTGTGTCTGCTAGAATCTGATTCTTTTTTTTCCATCTATTGTCATGTGAAATGGCCAGCCCATTCCTATTGTTCTGCCATAAAGTGTGCCATGCATTTTAAACCAATTTGTTATCTGATGCTTTGACATGTTATTATGTCTTCTATTTTGATTTTTAGCATCTTTATTTTTTCAGGCTTTTTGTGCCCTCCTTAAGTTTTAGGCAAATGCCTTGAAGGACCACTTTTGCTTTCTTATGTCATTGTTGGAAATATGAACATTCATAGAACATAGTAGAGCTGACTTTTCATAGATAAGTTAATGGGTGCCATGATTTCTCCATTTTTCTAAAAGCAGCTCCAACCTGATCGCATTCTGCATGTGATTTCTTTCTTTGCTTTCTAAAATTCTAGTAGGTTTGTTGTTTTCAAGTTTGTCCTTTATTTTAGACATTGTACACTGTGAGTCCTACTTCTTTACTCACTTCATACAGTTTATTAAGCTGTAGTTCCATTGAGTTCTAATTGTTCCTTTTATTAGGAGAGCTAAATCATCAGAAAATTTAATCATTTTGTCATCTATATTTAGACCTGTATGAAGTTTCTTTTTATCAGTATCTGATCAAGGTGAAAGCAAGCCATTGGCGTATGCTGTACGTTTTCCAGGATTTGTTGTGTATTTATGTTTCATTTACATTTATTTTTCAAAGTGAATCAAAGATTGCGAAATGTTCTATAGTGTCAAACATGTTTTGAAGTCGATGAATCAGATGCATAGAGATCAGTCATACTCCTGTCCATTTCTCGAAGACCTGGTTCAAGGTATATCACTATATGTGATGTAGGGTCTGCCCTTAGTTAGATTTAAGACTCTTCAGTGGTGAATTTTTTGGTGGTAGACTGTACCCAAATTCCAAGAATAAAAAATCCTGTGTAGGTGATTGCATAAACCTGAAAGGTCACTTGAAAAGTGATTAAAAATTAAATTTTGTTTTTTTCTCAATTTCCAGCAAGTTGTTCCTCTTTTGTCAATTTATATGAATAATTAATATCTAGCTCACTGTATTGTGGATGACCATCAAATATTTCTATCGTTCTTATCATTTATATTAATTGTCATGGGAATTGTCCATTCTCATTTGATTTGAAATCTTTATGTTTTTAATGTTTGCATGTAGCTGCATTTAGACAAGGCATTTGTGATAAAATTTTATCCCTTGAATCTTATTATACAGTTGCTGTTACATTCATAATTCATTTCCAATATTTTTTTTCAGTATGACCGCCCTCGCATCAATGATGACCTTATTGACTTATCCACCTTGAGTATAGCACGCAACCATGGTAAGTGATTTCATTCATTTCACATAAACCGACTTTTTTCATCATTCTGCCCTATAATATTATTTCATGAATTCTTGCTTTAAGTAAGAATGTATTTGCATATTGGCAGGTTGGTGTGTGTTTTACCATATAAGCACACATGATATCTCTCCATAGTCAGTCAAGATAAATGATAACTAGTATTTGAACTTCAAATAACACCAGTAGCCAGATCTTCTGTGGAAATATCCACCTGAAAAGGATGAGAACAAATTATCAGTACAAATTTAAACGGTTACAGATGTTTTCAAGACTATCCTTGTAATACATCAGTTAAAATATCATGTTACGACATATCTTTCAATTCTTTGCTGAATTTTTAGGCATTCATGTGTCTACTTTCAAATAACTTTGTATGACTGAATATAATTTTTTTAAAAGTGAATCTATTTTCTTTCCTTGCAGGTCGACTGATGAGAAATCCACGAAACATAATAGGGAAGACAAATCTCAAAAGTACAAAACATAAAGGTACAATCTAAATATTCTTTTAGCATTCTTGTTTGTTTTGTTAAATGAAGGTCAACTGTTGGGCACATTCAATTGATATAAATTATCTTAGACTATCATTAACTCCATTCTCAGTGTCATTGCCTGTTGGTTAAATAAAAAAAATTATGTTTGCTACGTAAAAGTGACTCCAGAGGTAAAAGGGATGTACCAGTATTTGTAGTAAAGCAATGATTGTTATAATTTACATGACAAAGATGTAACATGTACTGATTGAATTGATTTATAACAATTGTTATGAGAATATGTGGGAACGATTGATGTTTGAAAGATAAATTGAAGAGTTAGAAATCAAAGTTTAGCCATAAATGCCTATTTCACAAATAACATTTTGATCAGCATTCTTACGTCAAAACTTGACCACAACGTCCTTAGGCTTAGTTTCTTTGAACAGGTATCTCCATCACAAGTAAACAAAATCAGCAAATTCATATATGTGTTCACCATTTCCAATATTTCTGGATTGTACAGATTTGTTAAATGAACTTTCAAACTCTTGCCTTTTCTGCTAAGATAGCTAAAACTTATACTTATTAATTTAAACCACATCAGTTTCTTTTTGTCTTATTATTTTATGTCTGAAAATTCTTTTAGGACGATTAAACATAATAATGATGCTTCAGAAGAATACAGCTTATTGGAAGCATTCTTTCTTTTTTTCTTTTGTAATTGAGTCCTCCCTACTATCTGTATAGATTAAATGGCATGACATGACTTTATACATCTGAACTTCTTTCTTTTATTTTTCTTCCAGAGGAGCTCTCATTAAAGCAGGTAGGTCTGAATTGGCAAAGAATGTTTGCCCTTTTTTTAAGGATAGTTAAGCGTCAGATTTTTCTTTGTGAGTAGAAGTAAATGCTATAGATTATGATATCATTCACTGTCCTTTAAAAATATAAGCTATAAGTATTACTCAATTAAATTTTCTCAACTGAGGCCTCCAAGGCATGTATTTAATGGTAGTATGTATGAGCTTTGATGATGCAAAATTTATACTTCTGACCCCTGTGTTTATGATTTCAAAACAAAGGGAAAATTTAGAATTGAAATAGTTTAGCCTTAAATCTTGTATCGGTTTCCTAAACTTAAAAATTTTCATTTCATTTCTAGATGCAGAGTCAGAATCCAGAAAGTCTCAATGTGTCCATGGCTATTGCAAGTGAGCTTGTTTTCATTTTATTTTTGAATTTGATTTTTCAAAAATTGACTTCATATTTGACTGAAGCTTTAGATTCTCATAATGCTGCAATTGTAAAAATAGACTTATGTCTTCGCCTATATTTAGAAAAAAATTATACTTTCCCATCTATTCCAATCCAGTCTTATGGATATTGTTTGGACTTTCAATGTTATTCTATTTACTAGCAGTAGTTTGTAACAGTTTTGTAAAAGAGGAAAAGAAGACAAAAAAAACAAAAGGGCATCCTGATCTCGCTCCTTTTTTTTTTTTTTTAATTTTATATCTTATTTTTCAAAGATATATGCCCTTTAAAGAATCCTTGAGTTGAAAAGCAAAAAGGTTACTTATACAATGTTTATCTCTCTAGGATTTATAGAATTACATTATAAGGGCTGGGTTGTTGTTGTTTTTTTTTTTTAATTTTTAAATTGCAGCCAGCAAATTCAACACCTGCAAAAATTGTAGCGAAAGAAAGGGGTTATTTATTATCTTTGCAATGCTGACATTTTAAATTTTGCTTAAAAAAATAGCTGAAACTTGTCTTTCATTTTGAAGCTGAATGCTAAATGATTTGAATGTTTCCAAAGTTTCCACACATTTTTTTTTCATCTTATCTGTCACATCAAATTCTGAATTTTTGCAAAACTCAAAGGATAGCACTTTGAGTAACTCATATTCCCATATATATGTGTACAAGTGTGTTTGTGTATACACACATACATATAAATTAGAAATATTTGCTATATTGTACATTAATACTGCCCTAAAACATCCCTATTTCATGTGCCTTTCATTGTTTGCAAGTTCCTTTTTACTTTCCTTTTACATTTTCCTTGACAGTGGTGGGTGTTTTTTGTCTTTTCTAAGAATTCTGTTGCTCCCGGCCTCAAGATGCTTTCGAAAAGCTTTTACATGTATTATCTTTAAAAGACAGTTTGTCCATCCCAGTCTTAGCCCATGTGATACCTTCTTTCATGATAGTTGCAGAATTTCACACCCAGCTCAAGTGACTGCATATAGCAAATTTTGAGGACACTCCTACTCCTTTCCATTAAAAAAGACCAAAATGAACAAAAGTTATCATGGGATATGTGTTTGGTAGAATAAGATACAGAAAGGGGATATTTTTTAAACAAATAAAATAATAAATTAAAATTACTGGTTCTGCTTTATAGTTGAAATTTCAAAGTTCATTTATAAGTGTTGAGGAATGTAACTGGACTGTGCTGTCAATAGTTTTCTAAACTGATGTGTGTTTTATATATGACTCATTCTCAAAAGGTCGTGTCAATTTTTGAACCAAGGGCTTTATTTTAATTTTGTATTTTTATGCATAAAATGTATGTTTCTAGTAGTACAAGCATCCTAAGGATGGACTAAAATTATTCTAAAGAAAGTTGAGCATCTCATTTTGGAAAGAAAGCTATATTTTTCCTATATTGTCATCAATACTTGGACGTAATGATGAAACAAATGTTGCCATATTTCATAACTTTGTTTTATGAATTATGTCCCTACTTGATTTTGAAAAGATAAATGACTTAAATACTGTGTAATTGTGTCTGAACATTGAACTGAAAATTAAAATACTTTTGATGAGAAAGCAAACTTTTTGACACCGTTAAATCATTGCCATATGTTTTTTTTTTCAACAGTCATATTAATTCATTAATAAATGCTCATTTTGAGTATTTATTGTCAATACCTGTTCACATCAAACAGAAAATTCTTATTTGAAACATAAAATAAACAAAAAAAAACCTGCAATTTTGTTCTCAGACGTAGACATATTGATGACATAAATTGTTTCATCATTACATCTAAGTACTAAGACAAAATGTAGAACTTTGTCACTTAAAATTGCCTTTACTAGGAATAATTTAACATAGATCTAGACCTACTTATGTTATTACAAGCACCAAATGGATAAAAACCTATCTATATTACAGTATTCGTAACATGGATCTAAGTCCTACATCTAGATCTAGATTTAGTGGATGTATTGATCTAAACTGCCTCATACACATTCAAACTAGTTAGTATCCAAAACAAAAGCTCTCTGAACTTTAAAATTCCTTTAAAATCGTTTTTTAGATAAGTCTCCTAAAGATGAAATGGATGGAATAGTTCTAGGGTACTCAGGCATATCCTTGACTGAACCTGGCTTGTGTCACACATACTCATTTTGCTTTGATGATGTCCAATTAAATGTATGTAGTTTTAAATGCAAATACTATTAAAGATTTGAATACTTAAACAATATGATTCAGTATAAAAATTAATCACACCAAAATACATTGTATTTGTTACATTTACATCTCAGAGGTATTGCTGGTGTTAGACATATCACATGGCAGTGAACTTAAACAGTATATCACAAACAAAGAAATGCTCTTATCGGAAAATTCTTTGTTCTTGCTTTAGCAGAAGTGGGCTTTATCAAGTTTTCTATCCAAAGCAGAAAGTTCTGACAGTGTCAGAGAATCAAATAAGCCTTGGTGAACCAGTGACAGTTGCCATCTTAGACATACGGCAATGACACAGGCATGAAATATTGCGGAACAGACCTTTATTTTCAGCTCAGTTGATATAACATTATGCCAAGGTAGCTTTTAAAATAAAGTTTGATGCATGGTAATGCTGGTGAATCAGATTGGATCAATTTTCATACATTGTTGAGAGTTATGAAAGGCTTTTATTTGAATGGGCCATGATGACACAATGCAATACGTCTAAGTAGAGAAGGAAAATGAGTTTGTCATTGCAAAACAGTGTTCCTTTCCTCAACGATCAATAAAGAATTACTTTCTTTAATCATTCCTTTTGTAAAATCAATTACCATTTTACTCTGAAAATGAACTAGACAAAAGTTGGAGGTCCAAGAAAATCACCACCCAAAATTGTAACAAAAATCCGCAAGAAAAACTGTTTTTTTTTTTTCGTTTTGAACATCTCATAAATTTTACAAGACACGCATGAACAACGTGGTATTGTTGAAAATATCTCTTTATTATATGTGCAAAGTGTAAGGCTTAAAAAATTTAATCTTCAAGGTTTAATTACTTTTTAAATTTTGATATCTTGTGACTATGGTTGAAAAATGCACCTTTTGAGAATGAGGAGCTCAAAGAACACCGTCACTGTCTGTGTAGTGACAATAGTGTCGATTATTTTCTTAATTCTTGTTGCCTCACAAAGTATTTCAGTCTATGTTAAGTGTTAAGCTCATGGGTAAAGAGGATATAATGAAGCAAAAATCTCTGTTGAGTCTGCTTAGTGTGCCATCTTCTTCGACCATAGTATTTTTTCAGTCAGGTGATCTCTGCAAAGCTTGTAGCCTTCATAAGGTCAGATCCTTTGGTGCTGATTTGGTTGTGGCATCTATCTCTCTCATAATTGGCCAGGTTCAGAGAATATGAACCAGAATTTGTTACATGGCTAATGCTACCATTGTGCAGTGCTGATTCTACTAAGGTTTTCCATGTGCTTTGTGAAGCTGCAGTGGCCTTTTCTAAGGAGATCAGCCAATTCTATCATCTTGGTAGAGGCAAAAACCTTGGCCACGTGTTAATTCTATTATTGTGAAAGCTTTACAATTTATCTTTATGTTGGCTAAACTTTTTAAGGTTAGACCCTTTTTACAAATTCATTTCATGTTACAAAAATTTACCATATTCAGATAAGTTGCCTTTTCTTTTTTCAACCAGGAAAGTGTGTTTCCATCTTAGAGACATCCAGAAAACTTGGAGAGGAAGATGTGAGCGATGCTGAGTCCATAGGATCTGAAAACAGCCACTCCAGTGATGATGATGATGAAGATGACATAGACGATTCTTTCAACAGTGAGGAGCAAAGGGAAGATGATAATGAGGGTTCTTGCAATAGTGAGGAAGGAAATGAAAATGACCTAGAAGATTCTTGCAACGATGAAAAGGAAAATGAAGATAATGCGATTGATACTTTTGAGGAAGATAAGGATGAGGTTGATGGTGAAATTGCTGAGATGGAACAGAAACTGCCCTCTGGTGAGACACAGTGTAACAGTAGGTGGTTTAAGAAGGGGAAGAGTAAGAAAGATATAAGGGATTCCAATGATGTACAGGATGTGTTAGACTGCTCAGATATTGTATCATCTAAAGATTTTCAAGATGATTTTGATGAGCTAACCAAAACCAAAAGAGTTAGAAAGGTCAAAAGGGTGCTTACAGAACAAGAAAACGTCATTCAAGATCATATGGCCTCAAGGGGACATTTATCACCTAAAGTTTCATCAAGTGTAGCTCAGGGCTCAGTTTCATTTCCCACTAGGGGAAATTGGGCAGAGAAGAAAATTTCATATGAAGCAAAAAATAGTTTAACCCCTTGTAGTGATAATTTGTCTTCTGTTAATAAACTTAGAACTGTAAGTAAGAAGGACAGTGTTGAGCCATATCCTGGTGCTGATGTCACTTCAGCAACGTTCAACATTTCTGGCACTGGAAAACCAATGCTGAGAGTGCTTGATATTTCATCTATTCAAGAGGACAGCTTTTCCAATGGAAACTTGTCTTTTGTTTCCATATCCAGTCCAGGGAAGAAAACTTATTTCAAGCCAAAAACCACAGAAGTGAAACAAAAATCTTTTGGAGACACCTACGCGATTGATGATGCAGTGTGTGATGCAAAGAGAATGTCAAGTAATGCCGATTTGAAAAGCGTGGAGCATTGTCCTCCAAAGACTCAGTTAGGTCAAAAAATTCAGAATCACTTGAAACCTTGTCTAGATCCCTGCGGGACTGGTGAGAAAACTGACATAGCAGTGATTAAATCTTCAGCTATTCAGAGAGAAGAGCACAAGTCTGTGTCATCAGCCCTCAGTGTTTCAAGTTGCCCCACTTCTATTTCAGATGCAGTATTTAAAAGTCCACATGGCATTACGGTCAGACGTGTTCGGCCAAAACAGTTAAGCAGTAATGTCTCTGTTACTTCTCAGGAGACATGTTTGTCTGGTACAAAAAATACCCATAAGCCTGTCTCTCCCGCCAAAAGTTCAGAGGCAAGCCTATGTGCAACTCAGATGTGGAAAAAATGTGACTCAATCATTTCCAGCTTATCTGTTTCATCAGCAGGAAATTTACAGCGGTCACTAAAACACTGCGCGAAGGGCGGTACAAAGGATAGGTCAGAATTTGATGCTAATCAAAATAATAATAGAGGATCATCTCAAGCAGAAAGATTGGAAACTAACGCAGGCAATGAAATAGCGGAAAAGATTCACAATGGTATGTCTTTTACCTCAAATGAAGAGAGTGAAAGACCTTGGTCAAAGGCATATGAACTTGCCCTGGAATCACCATCTAAAAGGAAAGGTAAGCCATGTAGTTATTTTGAGAAGTCACCAGTTAGCAGCTTCAATAAAGAACTAGAGAATTGCCCTCAGACTCATTGGGGCCCATCCTCGCCATCATGCTCAGGTAAACTGAATGTTAGTCTGACAAGCTCTTTCCAAAACATGGATCTTCAGCCTAGCCAGTTATGTGACAGAAACCACAAAGTCATCAAAGGAAACGGTTTGAAGCAAACCAAAACCATCACTAGCAATTCACTCTTTGCTTTACAAAATGGTCTTCAAGATGTGGATCTAAAAGGATTCAGGTGTAAAGATTCAAAAAGAAGTGATTCAACATTTACTCAACTCATTCCAAGCCTGCCTTCTAAATTAATGAATAGCCCGATGTTTTCTCCTGAGTTTCCTGCTTGGACGGAGAGGAATCGTCGCAATAGGCTAAAGACTGCTGGTTTTGATATGCAAAAATGGTGCAGCAGTGAAACACTAAAGCCAAGACTTAACGATATTTCATCGATGAAGCGCAAAATCCCAACATCATTCACAAGTGGGTATTGTTCACAAACCAGTCCATCACTTGACGAAATCGGGCAAAATACTGGGACATTTCCTTTAACGATTGCTCTCTCCAAGAGTAAAAATATCGAGTCTGCGTTCCACTTGAATCACGCCAACGATTCCTCAAAGAATGAAGAAACATGTCACCAGGGTTCTCATTTGGATTTAAAAACCAGGCAGTTTTGTCCTCAGGCTGCCTCTGCCTTTGTGTTTGGGTCCAAATTTAGTGATTACAGAGAATTAAGTTTTAAAGGAATTCACAGCATGGACTCACTTCAGCAATCTTCTGTTTGGAAGAAACCTGTTACATCCAGTGACCTCAAGTATTCAAAGCCCAAACCAAGACCACAGCCAGAAGTTGGCAGAACCAATCCATTTTTACTGTCAAATCAGCGAGACAGACTTCCTACTTCACTTGTCACACCCCAGGCAATGAAACCACGAGTTCTCTTCAACATGGATAATTCTCATGTCCTTCGATGGCTAGAGGCTTCCAGCAAGCACTACAATCTACCTGAAACAGCTCAATATCCTTCCTCCAACTTCCTCTCTGAAAACAAGCTTTTCTCCTCTGGTGCAAAAAGATTGCAAGGGACTGACAAAAAATTACCCATTAAGAGTTTGGCTGCCCAGCCATCCCCTGTGGTCAGTTGTCATGAGAAGAAAGATGTCGGTGTTCAGGTACAATTAGACATCGGCCAGAACCCATGTCTTCCTAGACCCAGCATGTCCTTAATGTTTGCCAATTCCCCCTGTCAGCAGCTAAATAAAACTCCGTGCCTTTATCATTCTAGCAAGCACATTTCTTGCTGGCCTTCTGTCCCTGAACCAAGAGAATCTTCAAAGCAATCCTTTTCCTCTCGGCCTGTGCCTTCACAGCACCACATTTGTCTAGGAAACATCAACCTTAACGGCACTCAGTCTTGTTTTAATAAACCAATTAGTACGACAACGCAAAAATCATTTAGTGTTGGTCAGAATTCACTCAACAAAAGGGCAATGGCTGTCTGGAGGGAGATTCAAGCAGAGAAATCTGTGGCAGAACTTTCTCCCAGTGACTTTAGTGTCATTGGAACTAACACTTCTTTCTCACCATCTACAATATCCAATGATGAGCAGTCAAGAGGTGAGGATGATGAAGGAAACCAGTTTGCGGATGATGAAGAGGCGGTCAATGAAACTTTACTGGATGAAGAGTCCATGGCCCAAAGAGAGCACAATCTTAACAAACTTTTTTGGGGTAACCATGAGAGCAAGTCATTTGTGGAATCTCAGAATGCACGAATCAAATTTCAGGCAGAATTACAGAAACAAAACAGCAACAGATTGAAAAGCCCAGTCAAGGCACAAAAAACTTGTCAGAATGTTATGTTTCCTTTGTCATACATCAATCAGTTCTCCCCTGATAATCCAGCTCGGCGAGACAGTGATATGACCACATACCAGTATGAGCAGCAGCTGATTGCTTCTACTCCATCTTACAAGAATATGCTAAAGTGTTTCAAACCACGGAGAAATCAACAGCAAGTCAGAACTGCCTCTGCCAGTCCCACAAAGGTTAAACCTATTTGCCCTCTATGGCTCGTTGATGATGCTGTCAAAGAAAGACCTTCTAAGTGTCGAAAAATAACCAAACTGTCACCTGCAAAGACGAAATTGAATTCTACTGAACATAACAGAGTTGTTTCACAACGTCCGTGCAAAAGCCGTTCCAAACTGATCAAGAAGAAAGAGTGTGCTTCATTCAAAAGCCCAAAATCTCAGTTTACTGCAACAAATGTTAGCTGTAATAATTCACCCTCTTTTTCTCACACAACCAAGTCCAGGGTGAGCACTCCAGTAAAGAAAACCTTGTACATGCCTGAGTTAGACTTGGATGAAACGATCTCTACCATTATCAGTCCAACAGCAATAAAAGAGAATCATGACGATTCTGTATTAAACAGAACACCAACACCGCATGACTACATCCAATGTTTAGGCAGCTCGGAGTCAGACTCTGAGGATGAAGTCAGTCTCTTATAATTTGGCTATGAGTTTCGTCATTTCATAAAATATATAGATTTAAAGATTTTCAGGATATCCTGTGGTTAATAGGATGATAGAATTGTGCATTTAAATTATTCATTGATTCAGAAATGTTCTTTTCTAAGGCAAACTCGGCAATGTTTTGTAATATCAATAGAAGTGTTTAGTCATATGTTTCCAGAGCAATAAAAATACGTTACTGTACAGCTTTGTGATTGATTCAAAGTCCTGAAAGTCAGGTTACCCCTTGTAAACTGATTTATGTACAGAAATACAAAAAAAAAATTCATCAATCTTGTTGCTTATTTTAATAACTGTTGTTATTCATAATTTATTTTGACTTTGATCAAATTCAAAATCAAATATATTTATAGATGTGTACTGCCTTAAAAATGATTTATATCAATTTCATTATTGATTGAGGTGGTCATTTTATGTACTTAAAATATAAAATCCATGTTGCCTTAATGTAACTGCTGTTGATATTATAAGTGCCTCTATTGCTTCAAATAAATTGTAATGATTATTTGAGTGGGCGCACAGGAAAATCCTTTGATGTCGCTAGGTCTAGATTTGCACTGGATCTAGTTTAAGTCGACTTTTAGGTCCATGTTCGAAAATAAAAACTTCATTTCTTTGGAAACTCCATTCATTAATTTTATCTTTTCATACCGCTTAGTTTTATTTCTTTCTGAAATATTTTGAATAAATGATTTTGTGAAATCTCTTCAGATCAGATTTATGGGTTTAACAGTTTCACTGAAAAAAAATTACGGCCAGCTTTACAGTCCATTTCCTCAAAACATCACTTTCTCAACAGGATGATTTTTAAAACTCTATAACTTTTGATCTAAACAAGATAGAAGCAAAATCTTCAGGGTTGTTTGCATCTAATTTTTTTTATCTGGACCCAAGTGAAGGGTTTTCCTGTGTGTTGAAACATTAGCACAATTTTGCATTGCTTCTAAGTTTATGTAAGGATATAACTTTTGAAATAAGCAAATGTTTTTCTAGATACTTTGGCTATTCTAGATGTATGAAGATTCTTTTTTTTCCATTTATATCCAAGATGTTTCAAGGTCTTTTTAACTGGTGTTTTTGGTCTGCCAATAAAGTTTGTCTGTTCCACAAGCTATGTGTAAACCCAGCACGGATTACTGATTAGTTTTATCTTCATATTATTAGTTATAGTGTGAAAAAAAAAAAAAATAGACATAATTCAATGGAAAAGTTGTACAGGATTTTTTTCTAATTGTAATTTTTGCAGCTGGATTTTGTATATAGGCCTACATAGCAATTTTATACATGTAATAACTAATATTACTAATAAGTCGTGCAATTTAATGTTTTTTTTTTTTTTTTTTTTTTTTTTTTTCTGGTTTTAAAAAATTTCTTAAGTGATAGGTTGGTGTGGTGGATGATATGAATTAATGGATTAACTCAATATTTTAGGCAGCTCAATGATAATACATGTACTAAAGGAGTAATGGGGCTGGGTTTACAAACTCATCACAAAATCTGCTGTTTTCTCAAAATCTTCAGTTATAAACTCGGAGTTCTGCTTTATACTTAGAGTACATGTGTGCAGCCACTAGGGATCAGAAAGAGAGGCAAGGATCTGGTAGATCTAGCCCACTATCAGAATTAGAGAACAGTAGAGCTTGTTTTTTGTTGTGCAATGTATGTTGCCTGTTAAGGACTTATGAATAAAATCTGAGGCATCGATGATTGATTGACAAGTGGATACTATAATGGAAATGAGAGAAGTAGGGGTTAATGCCCTTGAACAAATGTGAAAGATTCAAGCATTATTCTCTTTTCTCTTTCTTTTTACCATAATTTCAAATTTTTTGTTCACTAGTACCGTACTACAGTAGTCTATATTTTAAACCCCCAATGTAATAAAAGCTTTATCTATTTATAGATCCTTCTTAAAGGTCATTATTATCCCTGCGCATTATCTCTTGGAACTTTTTCCTTCATAAACTAAAAAGGCATTTTGAAGACTCTATAAATAGATTGGAAAAGTAGAGAATTGGGTGTTTAAGGTATTGATATCAATCATGTATTGAATGAACATTGAGGCTTATTTACTTTTATCTACTAATAAAGTTTTATAGACTCCAAATTGCATGACCTTTACCGAAATTCATAAATCATGGGGTGTATTTAATGTTAAACATTGTATAATTTCATACTTGATTGATGGTTTTGCTGTATCATAGTGTATCATGTACACACTATTAAACAATGTTTTCCAACCTTGTATCGCCTGGCAGTATTGTACCAGGAAAATATGAACACTTTTCATAGTTTCTATCATGTTTTCTAAACATGCAAGATGACTGACAATTAACATAAAATTTTATGATGTATGCATAATTGCACATATTTTAATTATAAGTTGAAACAAAAGCAATCATACAGTATGATATTATGGCTGCCTTTTTTTTTTTTTTTGCATGATTTTAATGTACAAGGAAATGTTTCCATGTTATTGTTAAACTTACTCAGATAAAAATTTATCAGAAAACCTTAGAACACAATTGTAAAAATGAGTTACCAAGCTTACTGCACAATGGTTTGCAAAATTATGTTGGTTTGTGATAAACATTTTTTTCTCTGTAACTAAACGAACTGTTGAAAGCAGTCAGACTGAAATTCTAGAAACTGTTATTGTTACAAGTAATAAAACCTTTAAAAGCTGACCTCTGTTTGATCAGGCTTTAGCCATCATCCCTGTTGTCATAAGTTATTTTATTTTTGGTTTTAAAATGTCATTACTTTAAGTGTGATCTTCACGGTTTATATAGCATTTTGAATACTGTATACTTGCTCTGTGGATTATGGAGATAAAAACAAGTTTAATTTTCAAGTAGCAGAACCTTGTTTAAGTTAAAAGCATGTCACAAATAACAGAAATAGAAATTAATTTTTGTCTCAATAAAACAAAAATGTGCTTCTATATATTATACTCACCTGAAACCATGCATTTTTCTGAGCTTCTTTACATGAACTTCCCTGCATGTTGTGTGCAAAAAAAAAACCAGCACTCATTGTTATTGCTTTTGAAATTTAATAAAAGGACCTCCCTGAACAAAATTAACATCTTGAATTTGTGTGGTATTTAACTTCAGTTAACCCTTTCCCCGGCAAATGGGTGTATTCCACCCGGATGCTCCGTATTTTGCTAATAAAACGAGTTGCGTCTTTTCGATTTGGTACATACTGCACCTAATCCTCCAGGTAGATGGTGTGGTTCCCTTCATGGGTAAAAATTTGTATATTTAGTATTATGGTGTAGGTTATGCGGGGTCAAAGTTTTTTTCAACAGTCCCAGGCAAGTGGGTGTATCACACGCGTACACTCTTTTATAGACATTTTAATAAAGAATAATAAACAGCTCACTGCTGTACCACCAAATTTATTAATAATACTTTCAAATAGTAACTGGAACAGGCAATGTAGATCAAATACATGAACAAATTAATTCCTTACAAGTAATTAATAGACTGTTCATAGCAATATTATTGAAATTATAAACTCGTTTCCCCTTTTCCTCGTATAGTCTTACAAGACTCCTCCCCTTCCCCCTATTCATTTGCTCTCCCTGTCACTCTGCATCCTCCCTCCTTATTCCTATCATTTCCAAATACTTCTTATCCCACAGGTCAACAATCTTTCCCTTTCCCTTCCCATTCCCTTACAGACCCTTTTCTCTCTCTCTCTCTCTCTCTCTCTCTCTCTCTCTCTCTCTCTCTCTCTCTCTCTCTCTCTCTCTCTCTCTCTCTCTCTCTCTTTCATACAGGCGCACACATACACACATTACTTGACTCTCGTTTGAGTTCCTAATTCTCTAAACACTAAGATGCAATACAACTGTAAAATGTGACCATTCCAGTCAACTATGATTATGAACAATTTTGGCAGAGGAACGCAGCGTGATCTTGGCAAATGTGCTGTTCACATGTATTGCAGACAGTTTTTGTTTTCCGATCCTTTTTTGCAGGGCAGTATGAGCATCGCTTTTGGTTCCTAGCTGGCCGGTCAGTTTTTGCAGCCTGAACTGCAGGTTGTGGCTCTGGGCAAAGGGATTTCAAAACACAAGCGATGTTTTGTCTGATGATCGCATGGTGTGATGGGAAGGTGGCGCGTTCTGAGCCACCTCAAGGAACCGTGCAACAGTCAAGTTGAATCTCTGTCTACTCTTCATCAAGTTCATGGCTCAGTCTATCAACCGGGAATTTACTCTTTTGCGATTGATGCAAGGTCAAGGATGTTGAAAAAGTACACCATCGGCCAGCGTTTGTACTTTCGTTGGCATGTGTCATTTGATCCATAGCATCAACGCCGCCCTTTGTTTTGTTATAGGTTATAGGTCCGACTTGCCATTATCACCAAACTCAGCTTTGTTGTGCATGGTGCTTAGGAGGAGGACATTCTTTTCCCTCTTGCTTTGGAAGGACACGAGGGTGGTTTCATGCCTGAAGAGAAATTTTGACTCTCCCAGTGGAATGTTTTGTTTCTTGGGAGGCTTTTGACAAGAAGCGCTTGTTCCTCTCATCGTCCCCACCATTGTAAGTTTGTTTTTTGTGAAGGTTTCGGCCAGTTTCAGATCTGTGAAATAATTGTCACATGTGATATTGCGACCACTTCCACAAAAATCTTGTGTAAGTGTCGTTACGACGTTTGCCGCTACCCCAAAATTTCTTTCAGCGGGTTTTGCACTTGTCGTCTTTCCCAGGTAGGGAGTGCCTCGAAGTGGGTAGTTTGTTGAGGAGTCACATGCCTAAAAGATTTTAAGGCCATATTTGTCCGGATTGCTAGGCATATATTGGATGAAGCTGCATCGCCCGCGGAATAGTACCAACTGCTCGTCAATTGTAACGTTCTTCCCTGGAACATAATACGTTGCCAGATTGCTGTGGAACGAGTCCCATAGATCCCTTATTGGTGAAAGCAAATCTCTTCCTCGACGAACAATTCTTGTTTTGTCATCAAATCTCAGATAAAATAATTGGCATTTTATTTATATAAAATATAATACGGGTGTACCACATTCACTTGCCAGGAAATGGGTAATTTTATTTTTCCTATATAATTAGTATATTGGTTTACTACACCCCCTTGCCGGGAATCAGATGTGTAATACCTTGCCGGGGAAATGTAGGCCTACATGTACATGTCTAATTGTTTCAATCATTTATTAGCTAAAAATATCTAACAGTTAAGATCTTCCCCAAGACTCATTTTCTGGAAGCAGGATAGTTAATGAATAATAATTTCCATGATACATCTGCTTAATTATAGACTTTGAATATTCACAACTGAAATTTTTAGGCAAAACAAACGTATTGTTAGGCTACTGTAGAGAAAGAGGAAGTTGAAAATCAAAAGGAAAAAGAGGAGAAGCAGTTGAACAGATCAAGTGGATAATTAATTTTCTCCCTTAAAGGTCCTCATAGTCCATGTAGGATTACATGTTCACGTTAAGTATAAGAACAAGCTAAAAAAAAAAAATTTTCTCCCTTAAAGGTCCTCATAGTCCATGTAGGATTACATGTAGTTCACGTTAAGTATAAGAACAAGCTAAAAAAAATTTTTTTTCTCCCTTAAAGGTCCTCATAGTCCATGTAGGATTACATGTAGTTCACGTTAAGTATAAGAACAAGCTAAAAAAAAAAAAATTTTCTCCCATAAAGGTCCTCATAGTCCATGTAGGATTACATGTAGTTCACGTTAAGTATAAGAACAAGCTAAAAAAAAAAAAAAAAAACACTTGGCACTGTTGATCCCTGATTTGTCTAGAACTAGATTCTACACAGAGTCAGAGAGCAGACCAAGATTACCATTGATTTCTAGATCTGTGAAATTGTGTGTTAACTGTTGCAGTATACTTTACACAGTGATGGTACAAAAATGATTTATGGTATGTTTCCTCTGGAAAGTGCTTCTGGTATAAATCTGCCGCATCCACATACATATCATAAAATACACACAATTACTGTTTATCTCATATTTTTTATTTCACAATCTATCTTCCTCTGTTGTTGCAAACACTGCTTTCTTTCTGTCCCAAATACTGCAGTATTTATGTAATGTAGAGAAAGGATAAAACAGAGAAAATGTGAATTTGATATTGCTTTAAAATGAAGATTTGTTAATGGTATTGATCTAGTCTAATGTTAAAAAGATAAAACTGGAGGTTTGCTACCAGTGTTGCTTTTAATAATTAAATTCAAATTAAAAAATGGGAGAAAGCGGGGATTTGTTTTTACTGTAATTCTTAAGAATTAAAGTAGAGAGTCAAAGTTTTCTAAGTTTTTAAGTAGGAGTTTAAAATGAGGGAATCTAAATTTTTGCCCTGCGACATCCGAATACTGCAATTTGTGCCAACTTAATTCTCAGAACTTCCAGAATATCCTTTTTTTTTTTCACTTGTGTGCCTGGAAAGTCCAAATACTGCCATTGACAACTTCATAGTTTAATACATATAGTTAGAACTGCTGAATTTCATGGTCTGTGACATCCAAATACTGCTATTCCCGGCTTCATAGTTAGTGAATGTGTTGATCAGTGACGTCTAAATACTGTCATAGTCAGCTTCATTCTCAGAACTGTTGAATGTATTGATGTGCGGAGTTCAAATACTGCCATGCCCATTGCCAACTTCTTTGTTAGAACTGCTGAATATATTGATATGTGGCGCCCAAATATGTACTGCCGTTGCCAACTTCAATCTCAGAACTGTTGAATATTTTGGTGTGTGGCGTCCAAAATACTGCCATTGCCAACTTCATTGCTAGAAAAAATGAATGTATTGATATGACAATGAGGCGACCAAATACTGCCATTGCCAACTTTATTGCTAGAAATGTATTGATATGACAATAAGGCGACCAAATACTGCCATTGCCAACTTTATTGCTAGAAATGTATTGATATGACAATAAGGCGACCAAATACTGCCATTGCCAACTTCATTGCTAGAAATGTATTGATATGAAAATAAGGCGACCAAATACTGCCATTGCCAACTTCATTGTTAGAAATGTATTGATATGACAATGAGGCGACCAAATACTGCCATTGCCAACTTCATTGCTAGAAATGTATTGATATGACAATAAGGCGACCAAATACTGCCATTGCCAACTTCATTGCTAGAAATGTATTGATATGACAATAAGGCGACCAAATACTGCCATTGCCAACTTCATTGTTAGAAATGTATTGATATGACAATAAGGCGACCAAATACTGCCATTGCCAACTTCATTGTTAGAAATGTATTGATATGACAATGAGGCGACCAAATACTGCCATTGCCAACTTCATTGTTGCTATGTTGAATTGCTGCATGTGTGGATCTTTTTCAAATACTGCAACTGCCAATGCAGCTTCATTCTCAGAACTGATGAATGTTTTGATGTGTGGCGACCAAATACTGCCATTGCCAACTTCATTGCTAGGAAAAGTGAATGTATTGATATTACTATGAGGCTTCCAAATACTGCCATTGCCAACCTCATTGCTATAAATGATGAATGTTTTGGTGTGAGGCGTCCAAAATACTGCCATTGCCAACTTCATTGTTAAAACTGCTGAATGAATGACGTATCAATTGGTCTGTGGCGTCAAAATACCTTCATTGTCAATATAATAAGTTTAGGCTAGCTTTTGACTTCAACTTCAAGGAAATCTAAAACTAGAACTCTTATGTCTTGCATTGGCTTCTTATATACATGTAAATTAAATAGGCTCTCATTACTGTGTACGAGACCATGTGAAACGTGCTGGCCCACTTTTCTCTCGTTATACTCTCTGATTCTAAAGACAGAAAAGGTCCGTTAATAGCAAACGGTCTTGCTTTATTATTCGAGATCCTTCGAAATTTAACTCACTGGGTTTTGAGGTCGATTCAAATGTCCAGTCTGTGATGAAAGACCCAAAACAATAAGATTTCGTGAAATATTTTTCTATGGTGCCATATAATTCAAACCTGAAGTCAAAATAATTGTTTCGAATAAATTTACGACAGTTGCGTTTAGGATAAAGCTGCATGTAGTACTAGTTAGTATTGCCCTCATTTAGAGCGTCTGGCTAAAGACTAGCTATGACCATGAGTCTCACGAGTCACATGTCCAACAAAGAGATAGGCCTAACTTTTGCTGCAGGACCTTTATATTGCAGTTTGTACCAGTACTAAAATCTATACCGTTAAGAGCTGGCCGTGAAAGTGAGGGCGGTGTGGAAGGATGCCACTCTGACACTTTTCAAGTTTTGGAATGTACATACATATTCTTTCTCTTCTTGACCGTAGCAATCAAATTAAATTGTCTTCGTGTTCTCAGTTAGCCTAGCTTTTTTTTTTCAAATTCACCTTTTTACTGCAGACGCACGTCCTGGATATTTCACTACCGAGTTATACATCAAGTAGGCCCTGTGTTAATGTTTTCGCTTTTCGCCTCAGATTAAAAGGCCTGGGGAGATTTTTTTTTATTTGTAAATGGATGACGTTTACAGTCTTTAATCCTTGCTGCAAAGCAGAAATGCGTTAAAAATCTTCTGATATAGATCCACATGCCCCTTCACCCTCTAATTTCTAAATATCATAACAGGCCTATTTGGTGTGAAAAAAAAAAAAAAAAGAAAAAGAAAAATGGGGTGGGGAATTATGTCTAGCAGTAGCAGGGAAGTGACCTTTTTTTTTTAATTTTTAAATGTCATTGTGTGAAACCGATTCGATTTACAGGCCACGATCGAAGTGAATATAAATAGCCGCGACCAGAGACTCGTGTCTGTCAGTAATTGTATTAAAAAATCCATGACTTATTAAAGCCTACGGTAAGAGACTAAGACCGTTGGGTGTATTGTAATTTTAGTTTTATCGCTTATTTATTTCAATGCTGTCACTAGACCTAATCCTGCCAAGTGGACTTCAGTGAGATTCAATTAATAATATGAAAACAATGTTTTGTTTGTCGGAAGTTAGTGGGTTTCGGCCAAAGATCAATGAAAACACGCTCAAAGATGTGGAATTGGAAATGAGCACTGCGTTTCAAACGCGCAGGGCAAAAATAATCAGGTATTATCTCCCTTTGCATTCGTCAGCAATGACACTTTGACAGGAACCAAGGCCCTTGGCAAGGGGCGTTATGCTGGAGTAGTGGAGTTTGCATACGTATAATAAAAGTAACGTTAAATAAATGAATCTCCTCTGCTTGTACAAGACAAAATATCATATCTTGGTCTATATAATATATATCTGGATCTTTTTTTTATTTAATATCTGATCTAGATATACGCGTTTTATCAACAGACATTTTGAAAAAAATAAATGGAAATAATAGTTTATGGAATCCCTTTCCCAGTCACACCCTGAACAGGTAAAAGTACTGTGGTAGCCTAGTATTGTAGTAAACAGCTGTTGAGCCAATCCACAACGTAATGTTACTTGTATGATGTGATCTTGGGCCTTTTCGCCTGTGCGGAGCTAATTCGTTGCATGAAACATACTCTTGATCAGGTAAAAGTACAGCATGGTTTTGCATTAGGAGCTAGCTTGTTCACTGTGACTTGGGGTTTGCTGTGTTTAGTTTAAACTTTAGGACAGAAGTCCAGCGCTCTAGATCTAAATCTTTATGCATTGCTTTCAAAAATAATCAAGAGATCTATCTCGATCTATATCTATGATTAAATGCATACTTTGCAACAGAGCACAATTTTATTATTGCATTTGTTTTTAAAAGGGGTTTATTTAATTAATTACTGCATCTATTTTTTAAAATTTAAGTCGGATGAAGCTCTAGATCTAGATTAGAATCTTGAATTATATGTTATAGCAAATTTTCAAATCTAATTATAATTTAACATGCCATTCTCTTTTCGGCCGTTCTGCTTTCTTGCAAGCAAGTGGTATTCTTTTGTCATGGGGTTTGTATTTCAATAAATTCTAAATTTACAAGATCCAGTTTGTACTAATTCTACATTGGTTTCAGAAAAATGTAAGATTAAACTTCAGTATAATTGCAAGTGCTCTTTCAGTTCACCTGTTTCTGAACAAAACAAAAGACCATTGCAAAAAATTTGTGATGTAACTTATAAGTTAAACAACCAAAGTTATCAATATTTTAAATAGAACTATTAACTACTAAACAATTAAAATTTTCAGATTCATTCTCAGAGTAGCCAACAAATTAATAATAATTGATATTGTCATTACTGTCAAATACCATTTGCCTTTGGATGAGACAGATGTAAGGATGAAATACCACATGACTTTCTTATGATCCGCAAAGTTTATCAATGCCAAAACAACAGTTTTTCAAAGCTTATACCATGATTCAATGTGGAGATTTTAAAAGTTCTTTCAGGACAAAATGAAAAGCAGATCATTTTAAAGAAAGCTTAGAAAATTTGCCCTCAAGCACTTAATTTGCAAGGGTAGAGGCAGATTTCTTCTCCATTTGTGTTTAATAATAATAGCAGTTACAGTGTTTACTGGCTGATATTGAGAAAACAGTTAGTCCAGAATTTTTTTTATCATTGACACATTAAATAAGACTAAAAGTAGTTAAAACTTAAAAAATTGTCATCAGGAATGAATGTCATACTTGTAATGATGTAACAGAAAAGTTTTTGGATAATCTTCCACTAATTTTCTACTTTTCGTGGACTGAAAGAAAATCTTTGCAGCACAATACTCTTCCCTTTTATAATGATATGACAATGGATCAATAAAAAATAAAATTGTATGTACTGTAGTATGTTAAGCTACAACATGAGTTATATAGAGTGATTTACTGTCAAGTAATTAAGAAGGAAAACAAAACAAAATCAAGTTATTATTTTAAACTAAAAGACTATCCAAAGATTAATTTACAGTTAGAATATTGCTTTTTTTTTAAACTACATCAAGATTAGTGAAATATGCTTAACATGCGTTTTTAGTCCTTTTATAATTTCCAATGATTTTACGTTTTTAAAATTTCAGAGTAGTGTGTTTTGTAAGAAGTGGAAAGTTTCGTTGGCAATCACCAATGGCGGCACAACCATGTGAGTGTAAACTTCGGGTCCATGTGGAGACTCACAATATTGAAGGTCTCCTCAGAGCAATAGAGGGCATGGATATAACCATGGCAGTGGACTCTTGCCACCTCAAACGAGGCAAGAGAAGGAACATGAGACTGTTCTTGAAAGAAAATGAAAGGTAGCTGTGAATTATAGCTTCATCTTATGTCACTTTTACATCTTTTTTTTTATGTTTTATGGTCTTCAGCGATGATTACGAGATTAAATTTCAGAATTTGATAGACCTGAGGCAAAAAGCATCTGAAGCAGTTATTGTCCAACTGAAATAGTTCTCATTTCTGTCATCATTTTAAAGTAAAAATGAATTTTTTATCTGAGATTGAACATATATTTTGGATACAATGGAAATGTTCCAGTCATGGTATTTCTTTTATTAAATTTTTAAAAAGACACTGAATTTTGGCTACACTAAGTTTCACTATCATCTTTTTTTCCTCAGTGTGGTGGAGCGTGCTTGCTTGTTAGGTCATTTGGATATGCTAGAAATCTTCTTGCTCAATGGCTGTAGCTCCAACCTCCCCACCAGTCACGGCCGCTTAATTCACACTGTCCTTACTGCCCTCAAAGCTCATCGTTGGCTGGTTGATAGTGGTGCTGCTCTTGCATCAATTCGCCTGCTTCTGGCCATGGATTGCGATGTGAATGTCAAGAACTACCAAGGCAAGTCACCTCTCTTGCTGGCTGCTGAGTTAGCAGATGGTCCTATTATGGCAGAGATACTTCCTCGGTGTCTGCCCTGGCAACTGACGAGCAGCGATCGAGATAACGGACACACTCCTCTCCACATGGCATGTATGAATGGAAATGTAACTTGTGTGCGTCTTTTGCTAGAGTGGCTCCCTAAAGGTGAGGATGTTGATGTAGGTGACTGTCTGAACCTGTCACCTCTTCTGTGCAGCATGATGGTCCTCAAACACAATGTGAACTTTCACATGAGGGATGGAGGTAAGGATGATGCTCTTCTTAATGTCCAATACAGCCACATAGCTATCGTGGAAATGTTGTTAGACCGAGGAGCTCTACCTACAAAACCAGTGACACCACATGCTGTGTCCACAGGGCTGTCAACATTGTCTGATGTTGCTGATGTAGCTGACTCCCTCCCATCACCACCTTCAAGTCGCTCAGCTCTACAGACAGCTCTTGAGGTGGCACATCAATATGAAGTGCAGGGTGTTATCATTTGTCACAGACTTGGAGTTCCGGCTTCAGAAAAGAAACTTTCCACTCTGTATACAGAGCTTGTCCGCATGCTAGTACATAAATGTGATCTAAGTCCATTCACAAGCAACGAGCTAGAGGTGTGGGCCAATGCCCATCCATACATCAAAGGATTATTAAAAGAAATAAATTCTTATCTTTTAAGCAGAGAGTCTCGAAGAAGAAACGCTCCAAGGCTTTTAAGTCTGTCTCGGCATGTTATAAGAATTCAAGCAGCTAAAGCTGATAGTCTTTCAAAGTTAGAACTGTTACCATTACCAAAAAAACTCAAAGATTATGTGAAATTTATAGCTCTGTAAAAAATTTAAAATATTAATTTTAATTAAAATTAGGGTACTTAAGTTTAAAATTAATTTTGTGATAACTTAATCACAAACTCTTTTTAGCCATGAATTTTTTGCATTTTGATATACCTGTTTGAATATGTTATTTAATGAACAAATACCAGTTATACAAAGTCCTAAATACACTGTCTCAACCAATTAAAAACATCAAACTGTTTTTTTTTTTCACATCAAACATTTCAAATGTTTCGCAATGTATACCTCATCCATTCAGGTTCTTACTTTGAGGGGCAGATTTATATATTTTACAGTTTCGCATAAACACAGTGTAAAAATCTTCTGAGCCAAGTGAAGTGAAGAAATCTTAAAGTGAAATTCATTGCATTCCTTTATCTAGAGCTCTGAAAATTTCAATCAATAGATAATTCAAACTGATCCTATTAGGGATCCACTTTGCCTTGATGTAGGCCTATATTATACTCATAGTCATTTAGTGCACTCTTTGTCTCTGGCTCTGAGCACTTAAGCTTTAATAATATCGAAATGAAAAGACATTGGGAACTCAAAACTGCTTTAACTATGAAAAATAATCTGTTTTTAACTCTACTTAAGTTATACAAATTATCTTATTATGATTTATACTTATAGAAATATCTCACATTGTCACCCTTATTGGAAAATAGTCCAACTTTTAGTGGAAAGATGAGCTTAAAAAATGAAGAAAAGCCTTCTTACAAATGGCTGGAACCCACACGCAAAACTTTACTTGAGTCCTAACAAAGTTATCTAGACTTGAGAATTTAGTGCTTAGTGCTTTGAAGGATAAAAAAGATTTTTATATGCATAGCAGAGGTGGACTTTTAATCTTTAGTACATTCATATGTATCAATTATTATCTGATTTGATTTTGTACAAGTGACCTATCATAAATTTATTTTCTTCTTATGGCACCCAGTGTAACAAGTTGTTAGGTCAATTAGACTGTGTGAAAAACCAAGACTAGTTGTGATTTTTTTTTCGTTTGGTTTACATGCACATGTACAACAAACAATTCTAGATAGTAATTAGTAGGATTTAAAAGGAGATTCTTATGTATATCTATTTAAATATATAATATTTTTATTTTGTTTGTTACATTTTTTTGTGTGTGTGTTTTTAAAGCACATTTAAAGTTCATGTTCTCTGTATGTGCAGAAGTGAAACATCAATAAGTGTATGTTTGGAAAAATAACGAGAAAAAAAAAACAAAAACAAATATATAGTTTTTTGGGGGGTATTTCTTTGATTTAATTATCAGTCATTTTAAAAAATAGAATCTGTGCATTTTTTTCTGGGGAGAAGGTGGGGTCTATTTACTATTAAACAAAGAGCCAACCAAATGATATTACTATGATCCAGGACAATTTAGTCACATGAGTCAACCATAGTTTTTGTGAGTTGAAGCCAGTCAAACAAAGAAATGATTTATAAGTTCCTCTTTTATGAAAATATTTCAAATGGAACATGCCTGACATAGAAACCCTAAAATAATTTTCTTTTTCATATTTTGTACAAAATTGACCATTATGTCAGACATTACACCAAACACTCAGTTTTCTAAGACTATGAATAGTGCCTGGTTCAACTGATCTGCCTCGCAGATGTAGATCTACCTCCCTTCTATCAGTCATTGTATCTGTAGGTGTTTCAAAGCTTGTTGAACTGCCTGGCAAGTGCATCACTTGTCTAATTTCAGTCACTGTGTCTGTAGATGTTTCAAAACTTTTTGAGCTACCTGGCAGATGTATCTCCCTTCTAATATCAGTCATTGTATCTGTAGGTGTTTCAAAGCTTGTTGAACTGCCTGGCAAGTGCATCACTTGTCTAATTTCAGTCACTGTGTCTGTAGATGTTTCAAAACTTTTTGAGCTACCTGGCAGATGTATCTCCAGTCTAATATCAGTCATTGTTTCTGAAGATGTTTCAAAGCTTGTTGGTTGAAATGCACTCTGTTGTGTCTTACTCTTAGCTGGAGTTGGGACATCACTAGTTGAACTGCCTATATAAATGTTGGGTTGGCACATCTGAGCCTGATGATATTATACTGTATACAGTTTGACTAGGAATGGTCTAGTTGTTGTTTTAGTGGCTCTCACATTTATACTTATACCATCTTTCTGATTTTACAACTAAAATATCACCATCACTTAGGAAAAGATTTCCAATGTTCCAGTCTCTATGTTTTTAATTCATTCCATGTATTTTAAACATCATAGAGTTTAGAGATACCGAACATGCAGTTCTTTCTGGTCTTACCTGAATGTGTTTTTTTTAATTCATTCTTTTCAAATTTTTATACATTAAAAATGATATGAAAATAATGCTTTAAAGTCTGTTGCGTCAGTTTTGTTCTGTTTCACATTTTCATGGGTTCCAACATGGCCATGATAATGAAGGTGTGGCCATGGACATTTCCTTGCAAAGAAAGTGAAACATCATGCACATTATGTTACACCATGAATGATTTATTTTCACCGATCTTTAGATGAACATGACTTTTAATATCGTTATGGTAATTATACGACTGTGAATGAATTATACTCAATGAATTGCAGTGATTAAGAAGAAAAAGGCTTACATTAGTTACAACATTATTTGTTGAAAAGTGACAACTGACTTTGGTGTCAACTCCCATTATGCAAAAAGATTAACTTTTCCTATTAAAATCTCTCTGGCAAACAAATCTGATCTGAATCCAAGACCTTTCTATATGGATTCTTTCTATGCAAACTTGGAAGTGGAAATAATTTCTGATCATCAGTTTATGATTTCTATTTTTTTCTTCAAATCTTTGAAATCAAAGCAATATTTTTTTTTTTAATTAAATTTTGGAAATGCCAAGCATAGACTCAAAATCCTGAATGTAAACTCAAAGTTTTTATTTTTTTTCTTTAAACTCAATCAGAGCATATCATGGCTGCAGACTATTCAGGCTGCACCTTGTTGTGGTCCTATCTCTTGTTATGTGGTGTTAAACTTATACTTAACTCTTATTCTTCTACATACTACATAGTTATGATCATGGTACATTTCATTTAAATGTAACAATACTATACATGAAGCTGCTGTGAAAAGGTCATCACTGAATGGGCTCTTACCCCAGTGCTATCCTTGCAGGCTTCACTGAATTTAAGTCTCCATTATATTAATGGTTATAAATGGGCTAGGGAGCAGAGACAACTGTAACAAGGCAAAAGTAGATTTCTTTTAGTTCAAACTAATGTCTCTCTTTATATCATTGAGATGCATGTTTGAAATCTAAGTTGCTCAGTGTCTTCAGTGATCATTTGCTAAACTTTAAGGTAATTATGTAGAACTTTATTGTGACATTGGGTTGATTCAGCACTTGATGGTGTAGTTCATTTTATCTTGTGGAACCAAGTAAGTTATGATTTATAAAATCAAGCACTAAGTAGAGGTTTAAAGATTCATGTATTTTGAGCTTCTTCTGCAAAATCTAATGAAAACATTACAAGCGCTGCTTCATCATCTTACTTAAAATTGATATGGGTATTCAACTATTGGAATCACAAAAAATTTTCAAAATTCAATTTCAAGTTAACAAGTTTCAAGCCTTTGGGATGGCTTCCTTCAGGAAATGGCAGTGCCTGTTTCAATTTTCATTCAGTCTAAAGTTTAACATCATCATAAATTTATTTCTAGTCATGCAAAATGCGTCTCTGTTTGAGGATATCTTTGTCTTTTACACTGAGGGCAAACATCTTAAACATCTTGAGCGCACCATGCAGTTTTGTATCAATAAAATAATAAAAGAAATGGGTCACTGAAAACTGTTTCAAATTCTCCACATCTTTAAGACTTTTTATCATTTTATGCCAATTTTCATTAGCAAAGAATAAACACAGAGCTCTTCACCTGCATAACTAGGCTATCCTGAGGAAGAAAGAAGCTAAATTTTTAGAGACATTTTTAGTATAAAATCCACATTTGAAAGCCATGTTTCCAAATTTAATTTGGAAGATCAAAATGCTTGAAACTTACTTGGTGTTGTGGGCTTTACTGATTAAGGTGCTGACTGGAGAACTCTCTTCAATTCAAGTTCTATGGGACTCCAGTCAGATCCAAACTTGATGTTGCCTGACATACATAATTATGTACATGGTGCACATATACTAAAACAACTTGACACAGTCTACCATCAATGCCTTCGAATTATCATGGGTACATTTCATACTTCGCTCTCCCTCTCTCTCTCTCTCTCTCTCTCTCTCTCTCTCTCTCTCTCTCTCTCTCTCTCTCTCTCTCTCTCTCTCTCACTTCGCTTTGTCTTTCTTTCTATCACGCTGTCTAAGTATGTCTCTGTCACGTGTCTTAAGTTTTTGTCTGTCTGTATGTTTCTCTCTCAATAATCTTAGTACCGCTCTCTCTCTCTCTCTCTCTCTCTCTCTCTCTCTCTCTCTCTCTCTCTCTCTCTCTTTTGTGCACTTGCCTTTCCATATTTTTATATACGATGACTGTCTTTCTATGTCTGATCGTCTATCGATCTTGATGTTTAAAATTCTTTATTAATCAAACGTTTCTTTGTGAGAACGTTTACTTTCATGAAAATATATTTGCTTTTCTAGACCTACTACCTATATAAGGAGGTGGTGTTCTTGGTTCTTTTTAGTCACAGCTTGGAAGGTTTTGGGATGCGTACATAAATTGAATAAGACATTTCTGTTTCTGAAAAATTAAATTTCTTGATTTTTTAAAATCCCTCTCAGAGGCATTTGTAAATTTCACTATTCACTGATTCATCGCGGACACCATATCAATTTAAGCTAAGAGACAGGCCAGATCAGCCAAAATTTACTGTGTACAGTAACCGAAACATAGAGCCTAAAGGAATATCCTCTCATTTCCTTCACGTCTTTAAATATACGTCATTGATTTCATGATCCACATAAATACTCTGTGGAGTGTGAACCCAGCTTATACATCATATGTGGTAAGTGAACAGCGTTAAATGATGCACATACACTGTGAACCAATATCACAAGTTGTTCACGTGATCCATACTGAATGATCCACATAGATATATGTACACTGAAGTATGAACCCAGCCCATACATTACAAATTTGTAATATGTGAACAGCGAAGAATGATCTACACACACTGTGAAACAACCCCTATATAAAAAAATTGTTATACTTATAGTGTCTGTATATGAACAGCGATGAATGATCCATATAGATATTCTGTGAAGTGTGAACCCATGTGAACATCGATAAATGAATCACATAGATTTTCTGTGAAGTGTGAATCCAACCCATACGTGCCATTTTGGTATATGAACAGCGATGAATGATCCATAATTATAGATACTCTGTGAAGTTTGATTCCATGTGAACAATGATAAAGGATCCATATAGATACTCAATGAAGTGTGAACCCATATAAACAGTGATAGATGATTCATATAGATACTCAGTGAAGTGTGAACCCATGTGAACTTCGATGAATGATCCATATAAGTACTCTGTGAAGTGTGAACCCATGTGAACATCGATGAATGATCCATATAAATACTCTGTGAAGTGTGAACCCATGTGAACAGCGACGAATGATCCATATGGATGCACAGTGAAATCAACTTAAACGACATACTTGGTGTGTGAACATCGATGAATGATCCATATAAATGCACTGTGCAGTGTGAACCCAACCAATCTCACTTCATTCCGAGCTTGAGCCATGGTGAGAGTGGGAAGTATTCCAAGTTTGTTCAGTATTCCGTGAAAGTGAACGCAACAGCCATAGTCTTTTCATAGTTTACTCGCTTTATGCGAGATCTGGGCTTCATGAAGCAAACGATAGACCAGCTCACATAGTCGCTACCAGGTACAATAATTTGACCATGTTAAATTTGATCGCATGTTTGACGCTCACTTTGACGGTCAATTTTTAACCCAGTTGTATAATAATGTAGGCGTCCTTATACCAACCAGGAAGATTTGTCCAGCACTTTATAACTATTATATAGAGGTCTAAATTTCCCCTGAACAACTGATAGTAATATCAAGACACTTAAAATTAAATGGTAAAAATATCAAGATATCCCTTTGCATATTCGATAAGCTAAGCTAAGATAAGATAAGATTTACTTTATTCTTCGTCACTGAAAAAAATTATAATAATGGTCTCTCCTTACAAGATATGCACTGCATGAAAAGATTCGACCAATCTGCAGAATGATTGGAAAAGGACACATTCAAGCATTAATTTATACACATTTATGGCCTGGATGGAAAACATTATTTATGCTTTCGTGTTCCATGAGAGGATGGTCTTTGGATCTCGTATCTCCCGCTCCAGTCTGTCTATCTCTTTAGATTTGTCTGCCTGCTTTCTGTCTATCTGTCTGTTAGTTGTGCTCTGTCTCCTTCGCCCTGCATACACATTCGCGCTTAGCTTCCCTTGTGTATCTTTACCCATCTGCGAAGGCCCACATGTCACAATTTTCAATATCTCAATCACTTCAAATGTTTCCTCCCTTATTATTCAACGCACTAATATTAGAACAGACGTTGGCCAAACATCAATCAGTGACGGCCCCATTAAAAAAAAGAAATTACCATCCGTTGTATATTATATCTTACCCCAGGCGTATTTTTTGGGTTTGTTTATGTCTTTGCTTTTTATTTTTTTTTTTTTTAAGAGCAAATTTATCACAGAGAAGCTCTTCTAAATTGAAAACTCAAAAAAAAAAAAAAAGAGTCTCGACTATTTCCGGCCATAATCTTCCTTTTTTGTGAAGAGCCTCAATCATGGCGACCCAACAATCCAAGAAGAGAAAGGTCTGTTTTGATTCTCTCTTAGTTTTTGATTCATGGAATAAATTCATGCAAAAATGTGAATTATATTCAAGAAAATAATCAATTTATCCAGAGACATTATTAAGTTTTCGACTGATACTTGAACGTAACGGATTCCTTTGGATTCCTGGGGTGCTAAACACTCTCATAAACAAACCGAAGCTGGAAGTTAAGATCTAAATTCAAACGCCTGTTATAATTTTAGATCTAGACTGAAATAATAAGCAACTGGGATCATTTACTTGTGTTGTATTAGACTTTCTATACATTAGAAGCTGAGAGACGATACTATTGCGTTCTTGTATCTTATATCTGCGTCTAAGACTAAGAGTAAGAGTTCTTGATTTTCTGGACTAAGACTAGATCTAGATCTAGATGTATATAGTGAGACAGAGAACGAAATTAATGAATTTTTGTGGACCCACGTTACTTACATTTACACAATAGACTGTCAAACGCAGCATTTTTACTCTACCCGTTGCCTAAATGGAGGTTGCTTGGTTTTCATTAATGCTTATAGCTTTATTTTACTATCTAGAATCCAAGGTAAATTTGCAGTTATCAGCCGAACTCACATTACGATTAAGCTGTAAAATTCTATTTTTCTTTATGAATTTGATACGCTAAACATGGATATGAAGATTCTATTCATCGCAAATAAATATTTTTTAAGATTTTTTGGTTGCAATATTTCCATTATGTTTGTCCCATTTTTGTATACCAATCCGCAAGATTTTGCATAGGCCTACTGATTAGTTCCGTTTGACTGAAGTAAAGATCTGAGACGCGTTTTGACTCACCTGGATTATTCTATTTTATATTTCGTTTAAATTTTGGAATATTAATTATGTGATTTGAAATATGGCTTTGGGTTTTGACTGTTTATTGGATTATTTTTCTGTAATTGCTAAATTTCATAAAGAGGACGAAGCTACTTTAATTTTCTTGTGGGAGCATGGAGTTTTGCCGACTTCAGTCAAATGTTCTAATTGTGCTCCAATTATTCTTGACCTGGGCAGCCAGATCTAACCCAGCGCATGGGCAGAATTCCGGAACTGAGAGCACTACTTTCCAATTCCAAAAGTGAAGACACAGATCAAAATGGGTCTCAGTAAGATAGAACCTGTAGTTAAATGCGATTATAGTGCAACACAAAAATGCTTATATCTTGAAAAGTATTTAATTGCGAGGAATAAAACCTTCATATTCTTGTTTAGTGTATATCAAATTCATCCTGAAGCGTGCGATTTTGAAGTTTTAACCCTTTGCTATATAAACTGACCAAACCCAGCCTAAAATGTAAGCAAGCCTTCTGTTTAACCGGGCCAAAAGTGGCCGTGCTATACATATCTGGCTACGGGTTAAGCTGACCAAATCCGGCCTTGACGTTTCCCTTTGTTTGAGGGTTCTATTTTGGATGAAAGCAAGGATTAATCCCATTTAAAAATAGAAAATTGCAACATTCTAAATATATTTAAATAGCTTCGACCCAGAATGACACGGGATTCCCTGACATAGAAAGCTCGGGGAAGCCCTAACACTCAGTCTTGCAACATTTTCTCTGACTAGCTCTACACATAGCTTTTCTTGCTCTGACTTTGTAAAGTTCTTTTATCTTTGATTGACCATGGAAACTCCAGATAGCGACACTGAGCTAGACTTTGACTCTAATGTTGATACCAGCCCCGATCCTTAATTAAAAGAGTATAACTAAGTTGGAGCAAAAATATCTAGAGTCTAGATCCAGTTCCAGAGAATCTAGAATCTTGGCTAGATATTAAGTCTGGGGGAATGCACTGCTTGGATAACTTATGATATAGGAGAAATAAAATAAAGTAAAACTAGTTAAAAAGTTAATTTTAAATTGTAAATGAGAGATCGGTTCGATGTTTCATGTTGTTACAGTTGCACACCTATCTTTGCTTTTGTTCACATCCCAATTGTGCTCTTACATAGCCTAGCTTAGTTTTGCTCACTTAAAACAAAAAAAAAAACAAATCTTAGATTCTACATCTTGATCTAGATAGATATGAATAGATGGAAGATCAAGAATATTTTGCTTTGCATGCAAAGTGCCTTCACTAGAATGATGATGGAAGTTAGATTTGTGTATTTCGCATATGACATTATTTTCTGTTTTGTGAGCTAGTGTCCTAAAAAAGTTATGCTTTGTTTAAAAAAAAAGCAGGTTGATCTTATGTTTATAATGTGTGTGACTGTGATTGTGAATAAGATTAAGATAGATTTTTTTTCGCTTTTAGCTTCTGCTCAGTACAATCTCTTTTGAAGTTTATTTTGTAGGCCTAGGCTGTTAAGTGTGTTAGTGTTTATGAAACTTTCGTTTTGGATTATGAAAACCAAGACTAAGAAAAATAAGTTGGACTATTCCCTTTATATTCACAATGTCTATGTCTTTTTTTTTCTCTTGAATTTGTGTCACTCTGTACAGTCTCTTAATTTTTTTTTTTTTGTCATTCTAGTGAATCCGCATCAAGGGATTCAAATGAAAATGAAGAAAAATGATTTTAAAAATTAATATTAAAACGTATGAAAACTCTTCAAAACCAGTTTCATTATTTAGCACTTTCAATTTTGTGCAAATTATCATAATTTCATAGCTTTAACATCAATAGTGGCCTAACTACAGATTATTTTCTAGAATCCCCCTATAGAGCCCTCATCTGACCAAAAAAAAATGTAAACAAATAAGGGTGTCCCTGTTACCAGGAAGCTGAATGTAGCATTCAAAATGGCCGCCGTCTAATATACACAGCAAAGGGTTAAGTGAGTTAGGCTGATATCTGCAAATTTCTCAAATCTAGATCTAGACACTCTAGATAAGCTACAGAATCTAGATCTTGAGCACAATCTTGCAGAATAGGCTCAAATTTTGATTTTCTGTTCAAATTTGATTCTAGCTAAAGTGAATTTCATATGTTAAACGTGTTAGATTTTCAATCATTTTTGGTCGTATCTTTCAAGTGTGAAATAAATGGTTGATTTTCAGTTCAACCACCTTGCCAGTAAGGAAGCTAATTTAATATTATCATCAATCATTGCTGTCTCATTGTTTATTGTGCCCAAATGGTTTTCAATTTTTTATGATCGTCTACATCTCTTGGCATAAGCTTACTGTTTTTCTTGTCCTATGCTTTGACGTTGTCAATTTACATTGCTTCTAGCTTTGCATCATCTGTTTGTGGGTTCATGTCTCACTGTAATACAGTCCATACAAGGAGAGATCATACTTTTTATTACTCCAGACTTGGTTTAATTTTAAATGGCAATGCTAGGTCTACTGAAATAAAAATGCTTTATCCATTGTTATTTGAAAGGTTAAAAAAATTAAATTATCCCTTATTCCAGTTTGTGGCAGATGGTATCTTTAAGGCTGAATTGAATGAATTCCTCACACGTGAGCTGGCTGAAGATGGATACAGTGGTGTCGAGGTGCGAGTGACCCCGACTCGTACAGAGATCATCATTCTAGCCACCCGCACACAGAATGTCCTCGGTGAGAAAGGACGCCGAATCCGTGAGCTGACCTCTGTTGTTCAGAAAAGATTTGGCTTTCCTGAAGGCACAGTTGAGGTGAGTTGCTAGCTGAAATATTCTATGCTGACTTTGATGAACGTGATGTACCTTAAATAACATGCAACCATTCAGAAAAATTTTTATTTACTTGTATAAATGAATCTCGACAAGAGTGTTATTTTTTTTACTCTGTAGCTTTTAAGTTGTAGTTTTGTAGTATTTTCACCAATTTTGTTATCACAGACTTTTTGAGCCAGTCACCACGAAAGAACTAAACATTACTGGGTATCGTATGGAGGAGTGTCTCTTAAATGGCCAGTGAGGATTAGTGTGAGTGGATAGAAATTGCTAACATTTTTGTTTGAAAAATTATGTTCACTATTTGGGTGTACCTACTTCATCTTCACTGATGATATAATTTGTTAGTGTATCATTACACAGTGAAATTATTTTCATAATTTCGCTGTTAGGCTGTGCTTGCAGCTTCTTATGATTTGATGTCACAAAATGTTCCACTTGCAATTAGATTTTTCTAGAAAGTTGACAAGTAAAAGGAAGATTGTACAATGATTGGATAGGTGTAAAACACACTAAAAAGAGATCTATATCTTATAACAATACCAACCATATATTCCATATATTCATAATTTATTCTAAATAAATTAAAGAAAAATTTATATTACCAGAAATAAAGTAATGACTGAAAAATATAAGTAGTATACATGCCGTTTCAATGCGAAAACCAATGCGGCGCAGTTGTTACAAATTATCTTGTGTAAAAGGAGAGAAAACAGTGTGGCAGACAAGGGGTTAAGGTCACCAAATTATCTTTCTTTCACTTCAGATTCAAGGGAAATATTAACTGTACAATAATATTGAGACTTCAGAAGAAAATTTTTTTTTTGAATTAGCTAGTCCAGGTAAAACAGTTTTTGTGTTTATGGCATGTCTGACACATTTGGTGTTTGATCGTAGAATTGGGTGATCTGCTGGCAGGAGGAATCGTGATAAAAGTAAGAAATAAAAACTGCTTCTACAACGTGCATCAACCTTAATTAATTTCTTTTCTTGTTTCAGCTGTATGCTGAGAAGGTTGCCACTCGTGGCCTGTGTGCTATTGCTCAGTGTGAGTCTCTTAGATACAAGTTGATCGGAGGCTTGGCTGTCAGAAGGTAAGTCTGATTCTGTTTTATTTTAGTCAACTGGGACATAGAAGAAAAAGGTTTTGGCAAGCTCAAAATCGCTGACCATATACAATTTTTTATGAATTAAATAATTGTCTTCTTTAAAACATTGTTACTAAAAAGTTCCCTTCTTCCCAAATTAAACTTTGTGAAATTAACTTTTATATTCTGTTATGTTTAAGCAATTTTATTTAAACTTTTATGTTGGTGATAAAGAGCTCTTTTTACAACTAAATACAACTTCATCACAGGATTCTCATTGTATTTTAAAGAGAGAAAAGAGTAAACTACTTTTACTTTAGGTGAAATGTCCTTGACTAAAATTGTTGTGGATCAGATGTATTTTACCAAGGAGATTATTTATGTTTGGGTTTATGCTTGAATGATGCATTTAGTATCAGCGGCTCTAAAATTAACAGGACTTAAGGCAAAGGTACTTTTTTTGTCTTTTTATAATTCTTTAACAGTAAAAACAGGGACTTCAATAGTCTGTTTATTGTGGAGGTTCTCACTAATTAATGGGCTCCACTGTAGTTTGAAAGAGCATGGAAAGATTAAAAGATATTTGGTCTTGATTTTCACTTCAGAGCATGCTATGGTGTTCTCCGTTTCATCATGGAGTCTGGTGCCAAGGGCTGTGAAGTGGTCGTCTCAGGAAAACTGAGAGGTCAGAGAGCCAAGTCAATGAAATTTACAGACGGTCTGATGATCCATAGTGGAGAGCCTTTGAATGATTATGTTGACACAGCAGTCAGACACGTCTTGCTCAGACAAGGTATGTCTGCACAATGGGATTACATACACTGATTTAGGGATGAGAATCTTCTGTATATTTTGAACAGTCATGTGATTCTCCATTAACTTTGCCCTTATGCCCGACGGAAATTTTGATCCATAGACTGAACCTAATTTAAGTACATGTGTAGAAAAATTTACAAAAAAAAAAAAAAGAAAAATTGAGAAGATAATTCTATGAAATTTGCTTATTTTATTCCCCCATCCCCCCTTCTCTCTAACTGACTTTGTTTATAGACAAACTTGTGGCAATTCTTTAGACTTAAAAAAGCAATCTCAATTATTTTTTTCTATGATCCTAACACTTAGGAAGGTCTAAATCATTCTCACAATGTGACTTTTTTGTTGTTGAGACTTGTCGTCCATGAATGAAAGATAAAAAAAACAAAAAACAGACCAACTTTTTTGCTTGAGTTAAAAAAAAAAGACCCAGGTTATATTGTGTTGTCTTTAAACCTGGCCTCAATCTCAGTCTTAGATCTTCAGAATTTTAAATTGTGATCTATCACCCTTGTATAATCCTTGAACTTTGCCTATATGTTTACATAAATGGAATTCAATAAATTTTGTTTGAAAACGATCTACTTGCAGTGTTTTAGTTCACTTGGTGGTTATTAATAAAATATTACAACAAGGATCATTCTGGATTGTTAATCAGACATAGAAATTAAATTTGTCGTTAAACATTATCTACTCAATCTCTGTCCATTTTGTGTCCAGGTGTGTTGGGTATCAAAGTAAAGATCATGCTGCCGTGGGATCCATCTGGCAAGACAGGCCCCAGACGTCCCCTTCCTGATCATGTTAGTATTGTGGAACCCAAAGAGGAAACCCCCATTACCCAGCCGTACAGTGAAGCAAAGGGTGCCAAGCCTACAGACGCAGCAGCAGTTACACCTGTGATCGGTGCTGCTCCAGTTCCAGCTCAGTGAGAAGTAAGTCACACTAACTAGAATGGTACCAATTGTGTCCTATTACTGTACACCATAATCCACTTTACCAAATTTTGAAGCCAACATCATCTCTAGATAGTTTCTTTTTTTATCGTTTCCCTTAACTCATTGTGTGCCAGAGCGTTTTCCACGGTTGTGCCAGGCCATTTTTACTGTGCATATTGTCTTTAGACGATGCATTGGAAATTGGGTTCCAGTTTGGCTTATTTTTGTGTAACTATGACATTATATAGTTAGAGTTATCTCTCATAGGAAACTTAAAAAGTTTCATGACCGGGCAACCAGTGGCGAAAAAAACATTGGTTCTTATATCGACGATACATCGTCGATTGGCACAGCTGCGGCTCACTATATCGACAATGCATCGTCGATTGGCACACAATAAGTTAATAAACTTAATTGACATTTTTTTGAATGGAAAAAAAAATAGGGGATGGTAGCATTACAGATATGATTAATAACACGTGCAATCTCTCTCTCTCTTAATGGAACAGGTTCAAAGAAATAACAAATGGCAAATTAAAATAAAAAAGTGAAAAATTTTTTAAAATTCAGTGACCTCCCTCTTTTTGTCCATCTTAAGTCCTATGTGTATTGAACATGTTTTGATCTTTTGAGACTTTCATGATTCGATGACAGTTTTTTTTCAAAATTAGATGAGATACGTCCATTATTTGATAAAATTTCTTGCTTTTTCTTAGTTGCTGTTTCTCATTGTGTAAGATGTGAATTATAAATCTTCAGAAGAGAATGGGAATCCGTTTTAAATTGCATGATTTTAAGAGAAAATTGTATATGAAGCTATAATGGTTTTATCCTATCATTTTTTTACCAGACTACCGCCCATTCTTCATGTATTCCCATCCTGATAATAAAATACTCCAGCTTGACAAGGGCAAACTTTACTGTAGTATAGCAACTAAATCTGGTACTAAGGAATAGTTTTGTTATAAAACTCATCTCAAGTTCTAAAGAGAAATCCCTAAAAAATGTTTTTCGATCTCCATTTGGTTTCATCATTCATTTCAATTTATCTTTTTTTTTTTTTATTTCAGAGGAATCGACTTATTACAGATGATTAGAATTAAACTCAAAGAAGAGTTCTAAAACTGTGTTTTCTTTATTATAATACTGAATTCATTATTTGTTGTTGTCTTTCTTATTGTGTAATTGTTTGTTTAGGGTTTATCAATGATCAGTAGGCTTGCAGTAGTTTCTTCCCCCTCTACCCTTGCCTTGAAGTATTAATCTATTACATTTACAGTGCACACCTGATAAATCGACATTAAAGGACCAACAAAGTTGCGTTGAATGAAGAGAAAGTCGAATTAGGAGATAACAGTAAAATTTGTAAATTAAAAAAGATCTCACCAGTGACTTTTTAGGTCTGCTTATACTAGTTATAGCTCTACAATGAAAGAAGCGATATATAGGAGGGTCTCAAAGCATAGTTTCATCGCACCAATGATTTTATTGATTCTTTTGCATTCTTTAGTTTAGATGATAGCAAATAAAGGGGGGTGGGGAGGACTCAGTTTAGCCTCACTTATAATACTAATATAGTACTAAAACCCATCCCATAATTAGATCTAGAACCATTGCACACCCGTCCCCTAATTCCAAACATTGTATGGGCAAGACCATGCAGTGCCAGCGTTGGGCTCGAGGCCCTATCTGCCAGACTCTCCCTCTCCCAAACACACTCAAAGGTGCTTGACTCTCTACGGTCTTCGCACATGTGAGACCCCTCCCATTTCTTCTCAAACCCTAGTCTTAAGTTGCACTGGTCCACACACTAGAAATCGTTAGATCTAACTTGTGAGGTTTAGCTAAAAAATAACATTTTGGATGATTTTAATACTGAAACATAGTGGAAATTGTTGAATTAGGAGAAATCAGTGGACCAAAATGTCGATTTGCGGGAAAATTTAATACTACTAATTGAAAGGAATTTATTCAGGACATTTTTAGCTACGTCGAGCTCAGAGGAATGTCAATTAACTGGAGGGTACTGTGTAACTAAGAGTAATTAATGCATCTGCACATACATCTGACAATTTGCAATGTTCAATATAAAATAATGAAAGCAAACCAAGCAGGTATCAGCACATTTATTTTATTGTTACTTTTAATAACTTTGTGGTGCTGTGACCAGCTGTCAAAACCCTCAAATAAATTTGTCTATGGCAAGTTAGGGCCGCAAAACATCCAACCTTTTGCACAAAGAAACAGGACATAATTATAAGGACCCTAAAAGAGTCACGTTAAAAAGGTTTCGAAAAAGAAGGGTAGAGGGTTTTACTTCAGCTGGTCCAGAAAGCACACACACACACAGTTCTTCACCTTCTTATAGTTGCTGTCATATTTACAAACTATCCAGTTAAACAACACATAAAAAGTCTATTGCCTGACTAAATTACAGTATCTGTACAAATGTACATCATCCTGGAAGGATAAGATACAGTTAAGTTTCATCAACATCACAGACCTTTCAGTTTCAATTGCGTCTTTCCATTATTAAAATGAAATAGTAACAGATGAAAGGTATAGAAAGGGTTCCAGTGCCCATTTCTTGAGATACAACATTGGTGACTTAAAATATTTTTTTCTGTATACAAAAAATGACTTAGTCTAAAAATTTTAATTTCAATTCATTCATTTACTAATCAGACTAGGACCTAATATGACTCCTCACATCTGTTTAGATATGCTCCCAACAAGAGAATATGTAAAACAACCAAAATGCATTCAGCTGATTATATTTTTATATCTCAAAATTTGGAAAGGGGTTTTCAAGATATATATTGCACCAAACCAAACGGGTTGAGTACCTTTAATCATGACTAAAAACCCATTGTCCTCTCTGCCCTGAGTACCCTTCTCAAGGCAGCTTACTTTTAAATTTAAAAAAATCCTCAGTGTTAAGAATAACGTAAAAAAGAATACTTTTGAGTAACATAAAGCCTCAGATTTTTGTTGGGGCTTTTCCCTTAATTTGGTACGATAAAAATTAATCGTTACTTCTCAAAATGTTCAACAAAACAAAATGACAAGTATAATTGTAATTCAGACCAGTGGGCTATGTGTAATTAAAATTGAAAAGGGACCAATGTGATTTGTTTATTTAGTGATTAGCGTCAATGGACCATGACAAAGAGAGCTAAAATTAGAAGGAAATCACAGAAATGAACTTGTGAAATACCAATAGTGGTCCTCTACGTGCTTTACATCACACAAAGATGAACAGACTATCCTTGCATGTTTTGTGCTGACATCTTCATTTTTTTTTTAAAGAGTTAATTGATGTTTTACAGTACCCAGAGCATTCTTTGGCTAAAGGCTAAAATCACAGATTTTTCTTTTGCAAGGAAAGCTAAAAGAGGAAGAAAAAAGTTCTCATTAAGTTTTGAAAGACAATTTCATGTCTTGTCTTACAACTTAAAATATAAAAACCATTAAAATCATACGAAGATTCAATCTGAGTAAACAGCAATTATCTTTTAAAAAACAGGGTTCACTGTTGAAAATTTTTCAACCCCATGAGTGATGTAAAGCACTAATGAACCATAATACATGGACTATGATGGAGGCCTATTCATGTTGAGCACTAAGTCTTAAGATAACACATTTAGATGAAATTTGAATTTTCACAAAAAGTTTCAAATATTCAATACAAAACTGGCAGGCTTTAGATATCTGCAAAAAAAAAAATGATGCAGACAATGGGACTGGACAACGTTGACAAAAATAAAAATATGAATCGGGCGTAACTTTAAAAATGGTAAATGCACTTCTGGGATAAATTTGTTAAAAGTCTAAAAAAATAGTTTTGTCGTCTGCATACATGTAGAAAATATGGTAAAGAGAAAATAAAAAAAAAATATGTGTATCATAATATTAATACCATTAAAAAATTGATGAATACTTTGAAAAATATTCAGTTGGTGTTCAGAGAAAAGGACATCTCAATAGCCCATGAAAAAAATAAGATCTATATTAAACATTCATTGATACAGGGCCTATAGGCTAACATACAATCAAACATTGAATTTTCAAATTCATCGTGGGGAAATGGTTTGGTCAGAGATGCTGTAGCCATAGACCAAATTTCCACCATCGAAAATGTTAAATGAACTAAAAATTTTTTCTTGGCTTCATCCACCGTTGTGACTTGGGCAAAGGAAGGATCAGCAGAAGACTGCCATGTAACTTGTCAGGACCTCTGTTTGCTACCTCCAAAGCAAGTTTAAGACAATTATTGTAAATCTAACCGCAGAAAAAATTGCACATTTATGATTGAGTTCATGACTCAAAAACTTCTGTAGCACCTGTCTTATGTCATTACCTTAAAACTAATGCATAAGTCAAGAGATGTAAAGGCAAAGGAACACTTCAGATCTTTGCAAGTTTGTTAACATGATTGTCACAGCCTTACATGTTTTACAATATGGACGAAAGTAATGCAACCATCAGATCTAAACTAAAAAACTCATAGATGTTTAACCATCTCCCAAAACAAGAAATACACTGATAAATTAACAAAACAGGCTTTTAATCTTACACTTACATACCTGTCTCACAACCTCAGTAAATTTGAACATCTATTTTATAATACTGCTATCAGTATCAGTTGTGTACCCTTCATACTGTTCTCCCACTGCAACGCTAGTTCACAGTTATTTTTTTTTCAATATATATGAAACTTTTCCATATTTGTGGTAAAAGCTTTGACATTAACCAAATACTGCTTTACTTGTATTTATTAATACAATGCATGGTACATACCAGTTTCATTTGCAGTCTTGTCCAACAACAGAAACAAAATAGTATAAACTCATAGAACAGTAAATTGTAATTATAACTTCCATAATGCACATAGTTTGGTAAAAAATATATTTGTTGTATATATAAATTTCTTGCATGACTGATAAGTTCATCCAGTTGATGTAAATCTTTTTAAAATGTAGTCACATGTGTAAACAAATTGTTGACCCAAGTTTAAAAAAAAATATATTTTTTGGAGGAAAACCGAACCATCAGTGTACAAACATTTTGATTTTACAGATTCTTTGAGGATATGAAAAATTGCAAATACTTTGATATGTTTCCTAGATCTTATATTCTTCAGTCGATTCTCCTTTAATTATTCATAATGCAAGATAGACTTCAAATCAACTGAAATTTGGATTATTAGGAGAGAGAGAGAGAGAGGAGAATAACCTATCCATCTAAATCTTACAGGCTGTACAAGAAAAGAAACTGAAGTTTTAATTTTCTGGTTACTTACCATAATTTGAGAAGCTGATACAATGTGGCCCTTTTAATGGTGCCACAATTAACTGAAGCCAATAGTTCATATTCAAGGAATTTGTGATTTCGAAGGATCTCTGTTCTACTGTATTTATATTTGAGTGCGCTTTACAGCAAAGTCTCTCTCTAATTTTATCTTTTCGCTAAAGCTTATCAAGAAAATCGGTCTATCCAATGGAAAATTGAAATTTTAAACAAGCATATAAGTTAAAACAGGAGAGAACCAAAAGTCTTATGTGGTAGACTCTACTGTGAAGCTGTTTGATCTCAATTTGAAACTTTGACAGAAAACCCATAGCTTCTCGGGCACAAGAAATCTACCACCCCATCACCTCCCATCTGCCTAGAAGTAGAAGTACTAATAAGTCTGGCAACCAACACTCCTCGATGACTGACTGAAACCATTATGTTTAAACACTGATGCTGGCTTCTCCAAAAGCTGAAAGAAAGGCACTGTAGACATGGTTCGCAAAAGGCACAAGCGTAACTCAACAATGCCAACATTAAATCACAGTATTTTTTCCAGTGAAAGGTATAATCTGATATCAGACATAATTATACATGTATGTATCCTCAAAAATAAAAAAAAATACTTTATTTTTTGAAAAGTTGAAATTTAAACCTACGATGGGTTGAAAACAAAAACCTTCTAAATAACAATTATAAAAAAAAAAAAAAAAAACTTTATCTAAAGCCAAAGTTATCAATAGAAAAAATCTGGTGTAAAGTCTGGATCAGGATTTTCTTATTCTGATATTGACTTGACCTGTGCTAACTGTAAGTGTTACTAAGAAATGTGACTTATAGGTTATATACTGTACACTAAATTAAGAGAAAAATGTGTCACATCTTTGGTGGCTTGATTCAAAAGTCATCTCTAGCATTCCAGTGCTTATTATTTAATTTATGGAACTTAGCAAATAATTGGTTCATTCTCCAGGTTTGTGGACTTACACGATGGAGCCTTTATGACGAGATGAAGAAAAAAAAAGGAAACAATACATACACAACCTTTTGCATAACATAAACAACCCTGAAGTAAAGGTGGAGGTGGATTTTGGTGAAACTCTAAAAAAAATCAGCACCATTTCATACATTGGTAGTGCATTATGAAGACAATTAAAATTTACATTTAAAATGTAAATATATAAATTTTAGAAAAATCCATTGTGTCACTAAATAAACCATAAACTGTTAGTCCATCAGTGATCTGAATCTAACAACAGCATTTAGACATGAATCTGCAATGATCCTTTAGTCCGATCTTTGTAGACTTCAGTTCTCAAATATCGTACGCAGTATTTTGTCATTATTCTCTGTTCAACAGAGGAAATATTTCAGGTGTTACTCTTTGCCTGCTGAGCTTGTGATATCTGATCACAATAATGTATGATCAAGTACAGGACTTGACAGCCATGGGCACCACATCCATAAGAAATGAATGGCAAATGCACAAGAAATAGTAAACTGTGAATGTAAGTGGCTTCAGTTGAAAAATCAACATCTTGTGATGAAAATAAAGATTAAGTCTATGATTCAATAATAAAGTAGAGGAAAGGAAAAAAAAAGGAAACATCTTCACATTTCTTTCATGAAGGCTTTACAAATACTAGCATACATAAGAGCTTTCCAATGATTTATTATCAGTAGGAAATTAAAAAAAAAAAACAGCTTTATCATGTCAAACTGAATGAGTGGGCCCTACCCTAATTTTTTACACTTCTGGGTCTTTAGTTTCTATTACAGCCTGAAGGTAGACTTAAAAAAACAACAACCTAGAATTAATTATCTTATGAGGTGCTGTTAGTTCACACTGAAAACACACCTGGTCATTAAGATAGGACAGGTAGAGTTTAATCGAGCCATCAACTAAAAGTCTGTCAATACAAAGTGTCAATGATCAGATCATTAATTCAGTCAACACTTTGAAATATGGCTCTCAGTTGACAAAAACAGCAAACTAGAGTTCGGCTTAGTCTGTGAAGCAACCAGATTCTCTAGCAGAATAAGGTTTTGTCTCTGTTAATTTTGTCAGCCACTATGAACTTTATCAAAACCAAGGATTGTCCAGAAGTAAGACCAAGCATACCCAAAACCCAAACTAAGTTGATAAACAATTTCCACCTAGCATTAGACCAATGGAAAGTGTTAAGTTGTGACTACTTTGCTCACTTATAAATCTATAAAATTCAATCAAGTTATCTCTGTTTTATGTTTATGTTATCTGGAGAATGACGAAAACTTTAATTTTCCCTCTTGTCTTTGGATTAAGACTAACTAAACAAGAAAATAAAAGAATGTTTTTGAAAACCATGAATATAATTATAAATGAAAAAAAACTTTTAGGAAACTTGGCTCAAATGCTAGCTCACACATGACAAGGACCAATGCACTAGACTTCAAAGTAATGAGTGATTAGTAATGTCATGAACTGTGCTTCTCTTGGCAAATTTTGATATTGTCAGGAATCATCTCAGTCTTATCATAATGGTTGGTTTAGTCATGAATCATGTTAGAATTGCCAGAATAAAAATGGTTGGTGCTTTAATGAACAATCCCAGACTTGCAAAAGTACCAAGTGGTTGGAGCTATCATATACAGTCCAAGGCTGTCCACTGTAAAAAGTGGTTGGTGCTGTCATGAACAATCCTAAACTTGCCAAAGTAACAAGTGGTTGGTGCTGTCATCTCGTCCAGCCCCTTCATTAGCCGCACTGTTGCGAAAGTCTTCATAGCCATCACCTCCGCTGATCACAAGCATGCGGCTTGCCATGGTGGCTGTAGTAGCAGCCATTGAGCTGCGTCTATGGATATCTTGAATAGAGAATCCTCCGGTCCCTCCAGTCATCTCTCCTTTGTCTGAGTTATCCCGCAAGGAATCTGACTTGGTGCTGGCTGTGCTGCTGATCTCTACACTTGTCAGGAACCGCACATGACCGGTGTGACCATACACGAGGCCTGTTTAGGGCAAGGTTTGAAAATACAACATAATGTAAGAGCAGAAAAAACTAAACGTCTCGTCAACACATTTAAAACTTCCAAAGATACATTGAATGATAGGTTTAAATCCAGCACTGTGCTGAAATCTAAGGAAAGCATGTGAAGGGCATAGATGTTTACTTGGGTCATAGATTACTGTTATGATTTTTTCTTACCACAAACCCAGTATGATTAGCTAAAGGGTGGGGCTTTATTATTGATGATTTAACATAGATATGAGATATCCATAGAAATTTGACAGGTGAGTTTACTTTCATTTATTAGAAATAGATCAAACTCACATATTTCACTCTTACACAGAATTCAAACAGTCTTTGAAACAAATGAAAACCGAACAGAGTCTATAAAATTTTTATGTTTGCATCAAAATGAATAAGGTTCAAATTAAATATCATACTCTATTCTATCACTATCACAAATATTTATTTACCACAGTGCCTCCAGGAGACTAAATAATGCAGATGGTTGGCTGGGTTAGGTTTTTTACAGAGTACAACTATTCTAATGAATATATAAGCAAAGACCAGCTTAGAGTAGATTTAATGTGATGAGTAGAACAAGGAGAAAGTAGATCATGTGGGATATGGTTCACTGAACCTTCAGACAAAGCCGTAAGCATAATGTCAAGATCCAGCCGATCTTACCATTTCTTATTACAATATGCTTTAAAACCTACAATTTCATCATAATTTTGTCAAATTCTTTAATAAAATATAGAAACATATATGGAAATGCCTTGATAAATCCAACATTGAATAAACTCATCCTTTAGATATTTATACCCATTTCATGCCACTCAATTACAGCACATGCCATGATGGATCTCTTACTTAGGCTCTAATGTATGACATGTATTTTTGCTGTACCTGTAACTACCGGAGTGGCGAGACTGCCACGAGTAGTGGTGGAGGTGATGCGGGGAATCGGAATGGTGAGGATCACTCCAGCGCTGGTTCCCACCCACAACAAATCCTTGCAAACCATCAACGCCGTGATGCGCAGGCACGCTGCCTTGTGCTGCCGGATTATGTCGTCTGCCGCTGTGTGAAGAAAGACAAACGCAAAAAAACAACATTCAATTAACAAATCACTATAAAGCTCTGCTGAAGACTTCATTATAGCTGAATACTATGAAGTTTCCCACCTGTCTTCAGCGTCAATAAGAAAATTGAAGTTTTCAAAAAAATTCTGTATACAAGCATTTCTATGCATACTGTCAACTTACACTGGAGTTTCTGGGACACAGCCTGAGCTATAGAAACTTCTAACAGGAACTCATAGGTGACAGCGTGGAACAACATCACTTTTGATGTCTGTTGTGAGGCCACCCACACTCCCTGACCAGAACTGACCAAGCATTGCACAGCTTTGCTGGAGTCCGAGCCAACTTGAAAGGATGTCTGCAGAAATCCAAAGTTAAAATTATACGGACATGAATGTAAGCTAATAATCTAATCCTCATTTTGATTGTGTATGTGTGTAGAAATGGGGGTTTAATTGAGATAGTTTTAAGTTCTAGACCTGGGTAAGGATATTCAGAGCTATCTAAAAGCTAGATCTCCTTTTAAATAAAAAAAAAACAGAAAAAAACTGAGTCATTGTCAGACCAGTTTATTAGATAGAAGAAGCATGAAATGAATGTAAGGAACCTCAGTAGTTCCTCATTACTGTGTGCCCAATGCAAGGACTAAATACATGCACTAGTTTGCCTGAGCATCATATGGCATGATCCCTTATTAGTTGATTCTCAGTCACAGACACATCACAAACCTCAATATTTAGAGCCAGCGGATTGATCACATGGATTTGGTTCTGGCAGCCACACCATAGTTTTCCAGCCACTGCCAGCATTTTGGTGATGGGCGAGGCAGCTGATCCTATGGTACGTGTGTAAGGACATTCAGTGTCCCACAGACCTTCCACTGGAGATGACAAACAAAATAGTTCTACTTTAAATGAAAGTTTAAAATCTCTTCATTTTTTGATAGATAGAGATATGTGAACAATTTGAGACAATCAGTTCAAACAAGTGTTTAGCAAGTAAAAATTTGGAGGAGTTTATTTTAAGAGTCCAAAATTCTTACATTATGACATATGGCTCTGCTATTAAATTTACTCTAGTAATTTGGTCTTACTATTACAGCAAATCTATAAAACTTATACCCAGCTATAAATATACTCTATCATTCAGAAACTAAAACATAACACCTATGTAATGTCTTTCACAATAATAAAAATAAACCAAGGGATCAGATTTGTACGCTCTCTCTATTTCTTTTTTTCCTTTCATTGAAACGACCCTAGACAGCGAGAGATGCAAAGACATTTGTACAGGCTCTGCTTTCAGTGTCAACTATACTTCAAAATATGATGCAAAGAAAAGCAAATCAGTATTTCAATATTCTGCCCACAATTCCCCCGATTCACCCATACTTGTATTAACTTCGCAGATTAAACTCAATCTGATTTTGCTTACCCTGGTCTCGCTTGTACACTATAAGATCACCATTCACTAAAGATACAAATACTTTGTTGTCAAGATATCTGTGGGGTGAATAAAGAAGTAAATTAGTAATAAAATTCATGAAAGCAAATAAAAAAGGCTTTAGAAGTGTGACATCAATAGACAGGGGTTATTTGCACAACAGCAAAAATTTTGCTTACTCATTGAATAAATGGCAGAAAATAAACAGGACATACTGACCTCATATTCTTGTCAAACTCATAACAATTTATGCCCATTATAAATTTACATTGCTAGCACTACCAAATAATGATATAAGACAATTTAGAACATTTAAGCTTTTAAAGAAAGAACCAAAAGTTGTTTAAATCCAAAAAAATTGTGTGGATATGCATCGTGGCTGCATGACTTTCCACGGGATAGTGGTTATAATATTGCCTAAATATAAACACACGCATCAAAGCATCTGAAGGGAAGTTATCTCACTAAAAAATTAAAAGTAATGTTCACAGCACATTTTAATATTAATTGTTAGGTTTTCTACTACAGAAACGTTTTTACCATTCTCCCCATTCATTAAAGCATCATGTTTTTGGTTGTGGTGAAACCACTTTAATCAATGTCTAGCATTCTACAAACTGCTTTAAACCTGGGTATTCACAAAGGCATTTTTATGGGGAGGAGGGGGGGTGTATTTTTTTTTTCAATAAAATAATCCTACAATCAATGTGCTTATGATATGAATATGAGTGAAGTTTCAATATTCTTCGTTATATGTTCTCACAGTGACACAAATGAAAATTGATTTATCATAACTTGATATTTTCAATTATCATAGTTTTGCACGCAAATACAAACTCAATTTTGCCAAGCCAATAAAATCAATTGGTAATTTTTGCTCACATCAATAAACAAATCGTACAGACATGGCAATTTTTAATACTCAATGAGGTATTTAGGTAGAAATATATACTGCAACACTTATAACGAAGTTTGGAAAAACAATTTTAATTAAAATTGTCTTTCATGTCTTGAGACCTTGAAACACTTAGGCTGTTTGCATTGTTCAAAGTATCAAGAAAAAAAAAGTATGTTAAATAAAAATGTTTTTAAAAAATCAAACTCACATTATACAATACACAGGAGAACCATGTTGGATTTTCAACTTGTTTTTTGTAGTCTTTATGTTATCACAGGACTGGAAAATATGAATGCTGGAGAAAAAACAAAGACACATGAAAATAATAAAAATATAAAGGTACATTGTCTTATAGATTTTGCTGTCATGCTCAGGATGTATCTTTTCAATTGAACATATTAAAACCTAAAGGAGGCTCGTAGTTATTTTTTGAAGTTATGGCCTTGTGCAGTAAATGTTTGAATCACCAGACTACATGCTTAATTATCTCTTGTGACACAATTCCATTATTTGATAGAATAAGTTCTAAGGATTCACTTGTCACTGTTTAAATTACAAATTTCACATTTTAAATGATGATCCCTAGTGATCTTTTGACATCATCAGTTAACTTGAACTTAAAAGGGTAACAATGGTGAAGCTCAGCCTGATTTGGCTACAAAGATAGACATACATAGAAAGATAGATAGAAAGATAGCGAGAGAGGAGGAGTAGACGGAGAGAGAGAAAGAGAGGAGATCCTACCATCCATCCTCAGTGCCCAGCCACATAGTTGACTTGGAAGGATCCTGGTCCCAGTTGCCGGAGGTTGTGATTGGGTCAGGGCTACTCTCTGTCAGCTCAGACACCTTCCGCTTTGGAATATCATCATCAGAATGAAGCTCTATAATGTGAGAAAATCAATATTTTGGAATATTATTATTATCAGGATGAAGCTCTATAATGTGAGAAAATCAATATTTTGGAATATTATTATTATCAGGATGAAGCTCCACAATGTGAGAAAATCAATATTTTGGAGTAATATTATCATCAGAATAAAGCTCTGCGAGGTGAGAAAATCAATATTTTGGAATATTATTATCATCAGAATGAAGCTCTATAAGGTGAGAAAATTAAATTTTTGGAATATTATTATTATTATCAAGATGAAGCTCCACAATGTGAGAAAATCAATATTTGGAATATTATTATCGTCAGAATAAAGCTCTGCAAGGTAAGGCAATCAATATTTTGAAACATTATTATCACCTGGATGAAACTCCACAATGTGAGAAAATCAATATTTTGGAATATTATCATCAGAATGAAGCTCCACAATGTGAGAAAAATCAATATTTAGAAATATCATAATCAGAATGAAGCTCTACTAAGTAAAAAAATAAAGATATTTGAAAAATCATCTTCAGAATGCAACTAAAAGGTAAAGAAATCAATAATTTGGAATATCACTATCAGAATCCAACTATATAAGATGAGAAAATCAATATTTTGAAATACCCAAAGGAAAATTTCCAAGCTGCAAAATTAATATATATAATAAGTTAAACAAAAACTATGCAGCTGCTTGCTTGAGGGAGCAAATGTGTTAACTATACATTAGAGATAAATAATTTTTTTTATCTCTCTATTTGCTTCTGTGAGAGAAAAAAAATTCTTATTCTGCATAAAAAAAGGGGGAATAGTTTTCAGAAATTTTAAGTTTGATACAAAGATTGTTTGATGCACCTCATGCAAAGGTTCTGGTCCAGTGGCTAATAGTTGCTTCTCAATGTAGTCTTAAATGAAGCTGATAAAACAATGCGATATAGAAATATTGATGATTAACCGCTTGACTTGTACACATTCCCTATCAAGCAGGTGTTTTCAAAGGTGTGAATATGTAGAGCAATATATTTTTCAAAACTTCTCAGAATTGAAAAATGTAAGAAACTACCATACATTTGAAGATGTATCAAATTTTTTTGAATTATGATATAGTTTGAAAAAGAATTTTAAAAATTAACTAAGCTCAAATGCTTTTTGTTCTTAAATAAATTTGAATGTCTACATGGGACTTATTTGTAATACTAAGTATGATGGCAAAAACCATCCTACAAGCAAGGGGAGACTACTGTAGCTACAGCACACTTCCCACTCTTGCTTACTTGACCACCCACCTCCAACGTAGAGCTCGTCTGAGTGGGTAATGAAAGACACCGGCACTTCATCATCATCCTCGCTGGAACTCGAGTCAGACTGGTAGCCTTCTTCATGGAAACTCTCACTGGCATCACTTGTGCCCAGGCCGCTCGTCTCGTCGGTAGTGGTTGTGGATGGCGGTGATGTTGGTGAAGTGATGACAGGGGTTGGACTGGACATACGCTTCATCCTTGGAGACGGCGAAGGAGGTGGCGAGGGTGGTTGTGGTTCGTGTGGCTGATCCTGCTCCTCCTCAGCTTTCTCCACATTGATGCGGGGACCCTCAGGTATCTGGGTACCCAGCATGGAGTCTCTATTGCTGCTCCGTGATCCTTTCTGCGAAGTTCTTCTGAAAAACGATAAATATCTTTAACTTTACATCAATAAAGAGATAAAAGACATAAGGCAATATAGGGAGTGGTGCAGGTTATTTAAACAAAATCAATATTTTTTCTTCATTTCATTATACAAAATGCTTCAACCCTTTTCTTAAAATGTAACAAATACAGCCTTTCATTTCAGTGCCAAATCTGTTATCATATTTGGCCACTCTTGTAGCCATGAAACTTCCCATACAGATCCTTCACGAGATCTGTAGGAAATAAAATATAAATAATGTTTTTCTCACCTTCTAAAGGCACCTCCAAAAGCAGGAACAGCACATATACACAGGATTCTCGCATTGCACCCCGGAACAGGTGTGTTGAGGGTCACTATCGGCTCTGGCTGAAGAGACAACAGACACATGTGTCCAACATATCCATCGCTGTTACACACCCACACATCTCGGAAGCCGCTTTGGTTCACCCCATCGATGGGCGCAGCGCAGGAAAACTGAAGGGTAAAAGATATAAGAGGTGCATATAATACATGTCAACACGTGGTGTCGGTTTGTCAAAAACACACACATGAATAAATAGAATGAGAAGAAAATCCTTCTCTGTATATGTCCTTAGATCTACATCTAGATCTAAGCCAAATGGTCTTATTAGATCTCTTATGAATGTGAGGGGTCTCAGACCAATTCATAACAGCGTAAATTAAATCTACTTTTAGTTTATCGATACTATCTTATATTAATCAAAGAAAGTTTTGTCTTAATACAAAAAAAAGTTCAAATGCAAATTGTGAAGACTTACTTTCAGGCAGGAATGAACATGTGTCATCTCCTGTTCTCCATAAAAAAAAATTTAAAACTACTTTATTTCTCCAAAATCACAGTTCAGGCTTGTCTAAAAAAAAACCTTATTCTTTTGCATTCTAGTTGAGACTCTGTTACTTCTTAAGTATTGAATTTATTGCAGCTATCACCTGCATCCCTATGTGGCATGAATTAAAAGCCAAACCTCGTACAAGAAACCTAAATGCAACAGGAAATAAGCAAGCAAAAAAAAAAACCAAAAAAAAAACAAGGATTTAGCAACTAAGGTAAAAAATTGAAGGCTCCCTATGAAATTTTATTTTCATGTACAAATATTTATGCTTTTTCATTATTAACGATGTAATAAGGCCATAAACAGGCACATTAGCAGCTTTGTATTTGTTTACTGACAAAGGACAAATTGAACACTCAGTTCTTTTTTTAATTCAGTAAAAAAAGAGCTAAATGAAGTACGGGATTCTTGTACAAAGATAAGAGGGAACAGATTGATGTACTTCTTTTCTCCTTGCATCCTTTACAAAAATGTAATATTATTAGTTAAATACACTGCAGTGTTACCTGCATGCCAGCCCGAGTCTTCGTTATCTGCAGAGGTTGAAGAAACTCTGGAGCCCTCTTGTCAGAGAGCAAAGCTGTGCAGATACAAGATAAAATCAAAGGTAAAAAAATAATGAGCAAAGACATAACTTTAAGAATGATATCACTTTTAAAAATCTATTTTCCAAGAACATCTTGGGGTCATCCCTTATCAAAACTTGAAAACTTAAGCTATCCAAATAAAACAAAAATTTTAAATAACAAGCAAAGACATAACTTTAAGAGTGATATCACTTTTAAAAATCTATTTTTCAAGAAACATCTTGGGGTCATTCCTTATCAATACTTGAAAACTTAACCTATCCAAATAAAACAAAAATTTTAAATAAAGACATGCTCTATCAAAGCTTGCACTTTAGAACGAAGCAGCCATTGGTAGGCTTTGCCAATATATGAATCAGAAAAAATATAATTAGCAAAAAACTTTGATAGCGCTTGAAGTAATCAGAAACACATAAAACACATGCCAGCAACAGCTATTCTCAGCTATTTCTTGGAAGATGCAATCCATGTGTTGAATTGAAACAGACGGAATGACATGCTGTAATCTTTACCAGTTTAACTAATCTCTCTCTCAAAAAAAAAAAAAAGAAGAAGAAACAGTCGGACCCTCTCACTCTGGCATATTAAATCAAGAGAAACCACTGCAGCACATATGTGTCACCCAGAGGATTTTACAATTCACTACGGACAAGATTGGTAAACACTTGTGAGAAATGTCTATACCAAAACGACCCAACAATTCCCTTACAGAGTTTCTGTTTAGCATCTGTAAATGCAGTTTCCCAGGTGGCTCTTTTCTCCGCTGAGCAAAAGCCGATGACCAGATGTAGGACACCCTCTCTGCAGACGAAAAAACTCAGGCTTTATTAAACAGTTTATTGTGTGCACGCACACACATACAACAGCCACAATACCTTCATGGAAAATGTGTCAAATACCCATAATAGTTATTGCATCATAATATCTAATCCCTAAGATTCCAAATTAACAAGTCCTCATTTTAATATACTTATAATGACCATTTCTCTTACTTGTTTTACATACAAAATTTGCATTCCTGCATGCCAATCCTTGTTTTTTTTTTCAGTAAAACTTCTATGCGAATTAATATCAGTTTATTAAATTTCTTTTCCACTCCTCTAAGAAATTATGAGGGACATTCTACAAGCAGACAAAAAAAATTTGAATGAGCTCCAAAAATCTCATGTTATTTTTGTACTAAGCTTACAGTCAGAGCCCTGAACAAGCTATATTATTATACATAAAGTAAAAAATATAAAATATTATTTTTTTAAAATAAAAAAATTGCAAAATTGTCAGTTCACTACTGTTTTCATACCGGTTACATTAAAAATAATCAGTCTTTGACTCCTTTTTCCTCCCAACCCACTTGAGCAAAAGTTGTTTTTTTTTCATGTACGTTACCACTCATTGCCTGAAGAACTAACCGCCCTAAGATATATTGCTGATAATCATAAACCTATCCATTACTATCAGATGACACACTTGAGTTCCACAATGTCATGTGACGATGACAGATCTATGAACAGTTTGTGACAACAAAGATATTAGGGGGTCTGCATCTAACATAAAAACTGTGTGATGGTAATTCACCAACTTACTGAGTTGTAACCAGCAACTCCATTTTGTTTGAGTCTGATGACGCCAGACGAGCGTTGACCTCTGACAGCTGCCTAGACAGTGTTGTGTTGAGTTCTTTGATCATATCCTCAAGACCCTGGCAGGAATTAGTGGCGAGAGCAAAATCATTTTCCTAGCAATTATCACAGCCTACTTACACACCAACATGAAGTATGAATATCATTTAGAGCTTGTGTTTTACAAGTCTCCACAAAGGTGTCAAATTGTGAATTTTAAGTTTTTGCTATGAGAAAGTTTATGTGTTAGTGTTTACTTGCATCATTTTGAAGATATTAGCTTTGCAGCTTAATATTCTGCCTCTGTGTATTATGGACTAAGCTCATAAAAAAAAGAACTCTGTTTACTCAAAGCATATATCTGTCAACAGTTAAAAATCAAATTAAATTGAATAAAAAAAAAACTAACAAATAATTAGGATAAACCAAAAATCAAGTACCAGTAAAGATATAGACCAGTGATTCTGTAACAAGATTCTTGAATGATTATGTCACAAACTGACCTGATGATGGCATGACAACTTGCCCGCAAGTTCTGCCATTTGAGTCACGGTTGACAAGTCGTCCTCGACTTGCTCTTTGTCTATGGTTGGTTTGCGAGTTAGCGCACCCTGAGCTGCAGGTTCATAAAAAAGACATATTTTAATTTCCATCGAGAATGCCTTTCAAGACTGTTACAACAGGCCTACATTTCAGAGCAACAAAAGTTAAAAACATGCTATACACCTTAAGTCTGTCTTTCACAGGAATCTTTCAGTTCCATTTTAAAAAATAATTATTTTGTCATTAAAGAGCAAAAAAACAAAAACAAAAAAAAACATTTTATTGCATTGAGACCTCTTATTTCAGTGAAGAGTATTATTTTGATTTCATTCTGACTGTTTATTTTGATCAACATCAGATTTTGGTTTGGTGAGACTCAAACTCCTAAAATTTTCTCACGCTTGAACATTTTGACAAAGAACCCAAGATATACAACAAAATCATGTCACAGCTTTTAAACCCATGCAAATACTTTACAAGAAATGCGTTGTGCATCTTTTCCTGGTTATAGTTTTTATTGAATGCCTTGAAAGCCACTGACTTGTGATGAAGTAATGCTTTCAATATAAAAACACAATTAACTTACTTGGGTATTTCATCTTTGAGTCAATATGATTTTTAATAAAAATCAAGTCACAAAATAAAAAAGTTAAGGAAAACAAAAGTAAAAAAAAACCATAATGAATATTGCATAGAGAGCAGAGGAACTCACTTTTGACAATCTCCAGATCATCCAAGCCAACCCGAAGCCAAACCTTGTGCTTTATATTCTCAGCGAAATCTTGGCCGTATGGAGTTTTTCTGTATACGTTTTATAAAAAAAGACATACATAGCATAAATGATGCACATTACAAAAGTAGCAAGGGCAAAATAAGTCTATAACTGTTAAAATCATCAACATCTTAAATAAATCCAAAAGAATTCATAAGGTTTCTAAGCACAGTGACATATTTTTTTTACCTAATACAAAATGAGTTATATGACTGTATATCTCATTAACATTAAATAATATAAAGACCACAAATAAAAATCCAAAAAGTTGAGTTGAGAGGTGTCAAAATTAATTTGGCAGAGACCCTTCCCATTAAAAAAAATTGAAAGAGCTATAGTATAAATAATAAAATCAAAACAATTAAATCTTACAGCACTTCTTTTTAAACCATGATTGAAAAAACACCTTATCCATTAAAAAAGAAATCACAATTATTTCCTGAAGCAATTTTTAAAAAATGCTTCTCCAAAGTTGGAAGAAATAAAAAGTCTGCTTGATCTCTATTAAGATGGAGCTGTTTCATACTTATTTGGAAAAAATTAATTTTTCTTTTTCAACTCACAGAATAATAGAAACTTTACGTGTGACAGGCCCACTTTTTCTCTTTATGCTGCTAATGATGACAACGTCTGAGAAAAGCCAAATGCAACACTGGTCCTTTTTGTTCTGCACATATAAGAAAAAAAAAGCTTTCATGAACTTTTTTTTAAAGATAAAAAAGCCATTTCTTATTTCCCTTAATAACTACATTTGTTTCACAACTTCGTTCACATATGCTCTGTGGTATTTTACAGATTTTCTAAACCAGAAAAACAAAATCGCTCTGCCTGATTCTGTTGTTGAGTAACCTGCCATCTTCATTCTCTAGCAAGTCTTATGTTTTAGAAGGAAATTCCTTTCGCTATTTTTCTACAACTGCTTAAACCTAAAAAAATATCAAGCTTCATCACTCAAATTTGAAATGGGAAAAAAAGTCTCCCTTTAAAAAAATAAAAGAAGATTAACAAATTTCCAGATGGTATTCATTCTCCACAGGCACATTTTCTTTGGCTCACAAGGGTTCATACATTTTTCACTGTAAAATCATGAGAAAAATAAACATACTAGAAAATCTAGTAACAGTTACTGGGATAGCAAAACTTACTCCAACAGTGGTGAAGTGAAAACCATGCACATTTCTAAAGAACAATACGTTTAAACAAAATCAATGAACAAGATCTCAGGTTCTAAAAATTGGCCAATAGAGAATTTTATGTTCAGTACATTGTGACGGTCTTCATCATCTCGCTAATGCAACAGAAAAAAGGACTTTCTGCTTCATATATCAACTGCGATGTGGATTCATTGCAAAGCTCTAACCCCAGGAGAACACAATTTAATGCAACACTATGATTATGATTCAAAAGCTCAGGATTTTGGGATAAATCAAATACCAAACATCTTTAATGCAAAACCCACACATTCAGGCCAAACTGGGAATATGCTTTAATTGAAACTTTAGGTGGGGAGCCCAGAGTAATCAAATTAAAATCTACCTACAGCAATAAACAGACTCTCTGAAACCTGCATTGACTCCATCCTTAAAGACCATACTCTTCAGACAGTAACATGTTTAGCCTCTTTGAAAAGGTTGATGCAAAAAAAAAAGGAACTAATGGTAATCACTTCCAAATTATATGCAACAACAATTTACAAGATAGTATCATTATTACAATGATATCAATTATTCCGGCAAATACTATTTTCTCACATTAGAGATATTCATTAGAACTGATCACAAAAAATACAGCATTAACCTAAAGAATAAGAATTTCTTTGAAGCGATAACAATATTTACCTTATCGTTTCCTTTGGACTACATCATTAAATTTTGAGCTCCAGAAATAAATCTAATCCATGTTAAGGTAACAACAGACTTTCAAGTTTTCTATGGCTTTACCCAAAAATGGTCTATAGAGGAGGCCTCTAAACACACCGGAGAGACATGCATGGGATAAAATGGCAGGGAAACATGAGAGGGCATGGAGTAAAGTGGGGAGTTTTGTAACAGAAGTGAGGAAAGGCAGGGGTGTGTGGTGGTAAACGCAGTTGACCTTGTGATCACGACTCCACGGTGGCAACCAGTAAGGCCCTGAGCTCCCCAGAGCATGGGCATACACAAGAGATGATGTGGAAAAACTTACAAACAACTGAACCATGTCGTGGCGGATGTAGGACCTGTCCGGCACTGCAAGCTGATGAAGGAGAAAAGAAAAACAGCAATGAAGATAAATAGGGATTAACAATCAGTCCATAAATGTGAACTCAAAAATATTCAAAAACAATGACATGGCCCTATAAATAATTGGCTTAAATCCAGAAATTACTTAAGTCAAAACTGAAGTTACATAACTTACACACAGGTGGATCATTTCTATGCGACACAAGGAACTTAAAAAATTAATCACTTTGTTACATATAGATAAAGCACTTACAAGATCCGTCTTGGCGAAAATAACTAAAAAAAATAGATATCGAGCAATTATACTAAAGAATATTACAAAATTGCAAAATTATTTCAATATGGAGATAATTGAACAGGTACAACAACAAAAAATAAAGCAGGAGAAAAAAACATGACAATGCCGAAACCAATTTAAAAAAAAAAACAGTCTGATTCCAATTTTTTAATTTTCCTTCATTCAGAAGACTGAACTAACAACTTTATAAACTTGAACAGTTAAAGAAGCTGTAAAACCTGACAGAAAGTTTGCACAGCTTTTAATTTTTCGCAAGTTAAATGCAGATCTAGTAACAGCAGCGATTGATGAGGAAAGATCTGTCGCGATACTTTAAAACTTCTCATGGCAAGTTTCAGCCATTCATACATCACGTCAAAGATGAGATTGAGGCCTCAACTTTCCAGCTCTATCCTTCCTGAATGAAGGAGGCTTGTTTGAGATCACCGTGCTTTACTAAGACAGTCAACCAATCAAGAAATACAAAAACTGCCAGTGTACTGAACTTCAAAGGTGAAAGAAACCTGAATACTAGGAATATCAGAGCAAACCAACAGTGATCCTTACGTCTGTGATCAAGAGAAGCTCCAGCTTTTTAAGTGTTTCCTGCATATCTTCGCCTTGTTGAGAGTCGTTCACAGTGCCAATCTTCACAGCCAGATCATGCATAACCTTGCACGCCTTCTGGAGTAAGGGGTAGTCTGGGTGGTCGCGAGCAGTGTTGTCTAACAGACGCTGTTGGAGAGAGATAGTGCACAATCTTAGCTTCAGAAGCAGACGTTGAATTAAACGCATTTATGCCAGAATTCATAACCTTCTTATAGGCTTTTAAAAACAATGTTAAAATATATTTGGAAAATACAAATTTAGCTGTTTTCCCATATTGAAGATGGATAGGCTTGACAACAGCAGAATCAATGGCATGGACTAAGAGCGTTAGAGTTGCCGCATGATACAGATATATAAAAAAATCAGTCCAAGCTAAATTCACCTGTATAAGTAATTCATATCTTGGTATTCTCTGGATCGGCCTGACAATCAAGTCTTTCATGGTCAGTTTGCTGCCACTGTCGCGCTGGCATTGCTGAAAAAAACAGACATAAACACAAGCAATTACTTCCCTTCCTGTGAGAGATGTCAAGAGGGAAAGGATCCACAACAAATGTTTTAAATAGCTAGCTATAAACATGTCAGCAAAATCAATGAGACTGATCATAAAGTTGCTGAGAGAGCACTCAACTACGTATGTAGCATTGTTTCATTAGCATTCCTTCACCAATTTTTTTTTTTAGTGGAAAAAAAAATATTATTAATTGATGAAGAGTTAGTGATATAAAAAAAATGTCAGCAACAATCAAAAACATAGTCACTTATATTGTTTTCCATGACGTTTAAACCAAAATGGTTTTATAGTTTTTGATTTCCAATTCATTTTTTTCCTTATAATTTACACTAGTTAAACAAAACATATTAAAACCAAAAGGCTATAGCAGCCCCTGTATGACAGAGACAGCCTGACAACACAGATCAAACAAACACTTTATCAGTGTTAATGAAATGAATTTTGATTTCTCCTTCTCTTCTTTGTTTAAATTGGTAAAATCCCTAAAAAAAAATTCTGGCACAACTGATCATCTACAGTAAACAGACATTGTAGACATAACCTCGTATTTAAGTTCAAAGTAAAACAAATTGCCTATCAAACAAGACCACTGAAGAAATGTAGACCATAATTGTCTTGAAATTCAAAGGCAGAGCATCTCCCAAAGCTCACCTCAATGAATTTCTGTACAGATGATTTAGCTGTGAGGGCGTTTTCGATGACTTTAGAGTTGTAATTTTCTACAAATGATAAGTAGCTTTCCAATACTGTCTGTTTGGAGAACTGCAAAAAAAAAGGAGAAGACAAAAATGTTGAAGTATGGTTGAGATTATCAGAATAATGAGACATTGCGATGTTAATATGTCCAAGTTGTCTCCCATATATATGGGGGGGGGGGGAGGGGAGAGAGAGAGAGAGAGAGAGAGAGAGAGAGAGAGAGAGAGAGAGAGAGAGAGAGACAGACAGACACACACACACACACACACGCACTCTTAAGGTCAGACGTGTTCTCATATATGATCGACCGTGGAAACAAAGCCGCACTGGATCAACTTGTTTCCATACTCCAGCCTCATTTCTCAGCATAGGAAATGACTCCGACACCTTCGCACTTTTAAAAGAATTAAAGTCGCAAAAAGAAGCCAGAAAACGTTCAGCGGTTGTTGTGTGTGGAAAAGGGTGACAACTCACGATGGTGTTGATGATGTTGCCGACGGTGCTGCGCTGAGTGTCCCAGTGCGTCCACACGTTGTCCAGGAAGTCCAGGTAGATGGAGTGATGGGTCAGTATCTCGGGGATCATGTAGAAGATGCTGTCCACTATGTTATCGTCCACACTGCTCTGGGTCTTCAGAGGCACCATGTAGCCCTGGACACCAGAGAGAATGAGAAACGTGGAGAACCTTGATAAGATCTACAAGACACACATCAACCACAAACAAAAATTATTTGATTCTCCAGAATGTCAAGGGGAAGCTCGTGGAGAAGGATATACAGCCAAATAAAGGTAACATCATACCGTTAAAGCGGAAAAGAAGGATTTTGGAAATGGCTTCAAAAGTACACAACCTCCAATTCAAATAAAAGATGAGTGAGTTTTGGGAGAAAAAAGAATTAAAAAAAAAAAAAACCAAGGGGAAAAGCACTTCTAAGATTTAAGATGTTCCTGCAAGGTGAAAGTCTTCTTGTGGGAGCCAGCTGTAGGGAGAGGTCGCGGGAAGAGAGGTATGGTGGTTTGAGGGTTATTGCCACTTCAAGCCCTAGAACCTTTCAATGATTATCCAAAAAAAACTCGGCCGTTTTCATTTCGCAATACCGAGAAAGAAAAGTTCAGAGAAAAGTACTTGACAAAACCCGGTGGTTCAAAGAAAAACAGCAGACGAAACAGCTGCGTTGGCAACAAGAAAATCTGAGCTCTAAAAACTATTGCAAATATATGAATTCAATTTTCTATGAAGACAGTAAATGGTTGGATAAGGATATGAAAGTACACGATGACTATTATTATCATTATTATTATTATTATTATTATTATTATTATTATTATTATTATTATTATTATTATTATTATTATTATTATTATTATTATCATGGTTACAAGTATTTCTCCAAAATCAGGCGCACGCAAGCATATCGAGCGGTGGCTCATTCATGACTGAGTTAATGTAGCAGAACTTGAAAATAAACTTTAGATCTCAAGTATCGCGTGTCTAATCCAGCCCTGAGGTGAGGCAGTGCTTGTGAGTAAGACGAGAACAAGCGATCGTCCTGATGACAGCAGTCACACCCAGTCAACCCCTGGGGTGAGAGGCACCCAGAGGCACCCAGATCAAAGACACACCTGCCAGGAAGCCCAGGAGTTTGGTGCCGGGAGTAAACATGTTTACAAAATGCTTGCTTCCCAACATGTTGGCCTGACTCAGACATGACAACAAGCCGACCGATACACATACCTGTCTCAAATATGTACTGATTCCAAAAGGAGGGAAAACTGACCCATTCACAACTCTGTCTCTCAAACATGTTGAACAGCAGCAGGTAGACCCATTTACAAAAACCTCAAACATGTTGCACAGACAGCAAGTCAACCCAATCACAACTCTGTCTCAATCATGTTGCACAGACAGCAAGTCAACCCATTCACAATTCTGTCTCAATCATGTTGCACAGACAGCAAGTCAACCCATTCACAACTTTGTCTCAATCATATTGCACAGACAGCAAGTCAACCCATTCACAATTCTGTCTCAATCATGTTGCACAGACAGCAAGTCAACCCAATCACAACTCTGTCTCAATCATGTTGCACAGACAGCAAGTCAACCCATTCACAATTCTGTCTCTCAAACATGTTGAACAGCAGCAGGTAGACCCATTTACAACAACCTCAAACATGTTGCACAGACAGCAAGTCAACCCAATCACAACTCTGTCTCAATCATGTTGCACAGACAGCAAGTCAACCCATTCACAATTCTGTCTCAATCATGTTGCACAGACAGCAAGTCAACCCATTCACAACTTTGTCTCAATCATATTGCACAGACAGCAAGTCAACCCATTCACAATTCTGTCTCAATCATGTTGCACAGACAGCAAGTCAACCCAATCACAACTCTGTCTCAATCATGTTGCACAGACAGCAAGTCAACCCATTCACAATTCTGTCTCAATCATGTTGCACAGACAGCAAGTCAACCCATTCACAACTACATCAATCATGTTGCAGACAGCAAGTCAACCCATTGACAATTCTGTCTCAATCATGTTGCACAGACAGCAAGTCAACCCAATCACAACTTTGTCTCAATCATGTTGCACAGACAGCAAGTCAACCCAATCACAGCTCCGTCTCAGTCATGTTGCACGACAATTCTGTCTCAATCATGTTGCACAGACAGCAAGTCAACCCAATCACAACTCTGTCTCAATCATGTTGCACAGACAGCAAGTCAACCCATTCACAACTACATCAATCATGTTGCACAGACAGCAAGTCAACCCATTCACAACTACATCAATCATGTTGCAGACAGCAAGTCAACCCATTCACAATTCTGTCTCAATCATGTTGCACAAACAGCAAGTCAACCCATTCACAATTCTGTCTCAATCATGTTGCACAGACAGCAAGTAAACCCAATCACAACTTTGTCTCAATCATGTTGCACAGACAGCAAGTCAACCCATTCACAATTCTGTCTCAATCATGTTGCACAGACAGCAAGTCAACCCAATCACAGCTCCGTCTCAGTCATGTTGCACAGACAGCAAGTCAACCCAATCACAACTCTGTCTCAATCATGTTGCACAGACAGCAAGTAAACCCAATCACAACTCTGTCTCAATCATGTTGCACAGACAGCAAGTCAACCCTTTCACAACTACCTCGATCATGTTGCACAGACAGCAAGTCAACCCAATCACAACTCTGTCTCAATCATGTTGCACAGACAGCAAGTCAACCCTTTCACAACTACCTCAATCATGTTGCACAGACAGCAAGTCAACCCAATCACAACTCTGTCTCAATCATATTGCACAGACAGCAAGTCAACCCATTCACAATTCTGTCTCAATCATGTTGCACAGACAGCAAGTCAACCCATTCACAATTCTGTCTCAATCATGTTGCACAGACAGCAAGCCAAACCATTCATAGCTTTGTCTCAAACATGTTCAACAAACAGTAAGTCTACCCATTCACACCTCTCTGTCTCAAACATGTTGCTCAGACAGCAAGCAAGCCAATCCATTCACATCTCTGTCTCAAACATGTTGTACAGACAGAAAGCCAACCCATTCACAACTCTGTCTCGAACATATTGTACTGACAGAGAGCCAACCCATTCACAATTCTGTTTTGATCTCGTCTGCACCAAGATGCACGGTCGAAGACTGCTTAGGAAAAAAAAACCGGCTCGCTCCGCGTCATTAGGTCGTGCACTTTCTCACCTCGGCCACAAATCGGATTCGCTTGCACCTTTTGACCTCGCCGAATTTCAAACAGTAAGCTGTGAAGGCGAACATTAAGCTTATGTACTCGCTACCTTTCATCTTAATGCTGCAAAAACAATTTTCAGGCTAATTCTCCGCACCAATGAAAAATAATTAATAATAATAATAATAATAATAATAATAATAATAATAATAATAATAATAATAATAATAATAATAATAATAATAATAATAATGATAATAATGATAATAATGATGATGATGATGATGATGATGATAATAATAATAATAATAGTAATAATAATAAGATTGTTGCTTTCGTTGCTGTTATTTTCATTAATATAATAGCGATCATCATCATCATCATTACTACTAATTTTATTACATTTTCGTGGGAAGAGAGGCGCAGTTTGCGCTCAGACCATCCCGATTCGCGTAATCCTTTTTCTCAGTTTCGCCTTATACCTTTAACACTTTCTGGAGAGCTCCATTCAGTGGTCCAAGGTCTAGATGAGCTTTCTTTGAATACTGATCATAACAACAGCAAAACAATAATTTAAAAACCGAAAGGAAAGTATAGAGAGTACACCAGCTAAAGCAGACCTAACAAAGTTCACAGTTGACATGAAGTTTACGGAGCAGCGTCTCTGTGTATCACGCGAGAATGCGATTCCCTGTTGTCTCTTCAGCGGGGCCCTTCGTTCCAACGTCTACTTCCTGCATCCTCATTGATTACTTGAGAAAAGATTTCTTTACATGAGCAATGAGATTCCGCACATGTTTAGCTATGCTATACATTTACAAGCCATGAGATGCGTTCAACAAGAAGAAGCTTTTTGAAGACGTCCGTATTGTTCGTGACCACCACATGGACCAAAAGACCACCCACTGTGCTTCACTGAGTCTCACATTCATGGCGTGGTCTATGGTCTGGTTCTGCACAAAGCTCCCAGTCTGGATTTATAGACTCACTTCCCCAACTACGACGGCCGGTGGG
>JAWDGP010006599.1:947500-970000 GCA_033675545.1 Elysia crispata
AAGTGTGGTAGCAGTGGGGTTTATTAGAGGCATGGCTCCACGCTCCTGGTAAGGAAACTTCAGATTGTGACCCTCTCTCCTTTATCCTGCCTCCACCACCAGCTTGCTGTCACCTCTGTGTGTGACTTCACCAAACTGCTCTATTGTACTGTGCCTAGAGAAGACAAGCCTTGTAAGAAAACGTTGAGTTTAAGTTCTCGTCTATAAAAAACAGGTCACGTATCATATCATATCAGCTCTGGCTGGAATGTGGCTTCAGCGGTCATGCTGCCGATATTCAGGCCGTCAAGAAGATGAGGAAACACACGCGCAATCATGTAACAAGTGAGTAAAGGCCAGAGGTGGACGGGGGCCTAAACCTGAAGTAAAACAAAAACAGTGTAGCAAAATGGCGGCAAGCTTGACAAAAGTTCAGTTCTTTCATTCAGTTCTTTTATTTCACAAAGTTAACTCTCTATCGAGGACAAGAACATTCACGAGTAATTATTGAGGTCGCGCCAAGCTCTGATCTGCTATGTGAAACGTTGCGTTGGAACTCGGCGACCCCACTCAGCGAGGCAGTTAGACCGTTGTCCAGATGCCTCGCTGACCTCGGGTCAGTTAACCAATCCTCAGGTCAAACTGAGATCACCTGGATCAGGGCTGGTCAGACGACGCTGACTGTTTGACTGCACTGCTGGGCGGTGTTTGGTGCACCGCTAGCGCCCAGTCTCTTCCAGTCTGATCTGCCACGGGATGTAATCGGTTGGAAACCTTTGCGGTGCATATAACTCAAGGTCTAAGATGTGTTTAGGACAGCGGGGGGCGCAATGTTTTGTTATTGGACAAACAGTCTAAACAGCTGTGTCCACACCACGTTACAACGGAACACAATGTTTACACGATCCATGTCGGTCTGTATAGAACTACAAGCTACACATTAAAAAGCGAGGTTTGTTTTTCCTCATGAGACTCTATTAATATTAAAAAAACTAATGTCGAATTGACCGCATGGGATATTTACCGCTTGCGTCAGGCCGAGGAGTTCCTATCAACAGGCCACGCGCCATTCAGCCTGGGGAAAACTAGACAAACTCTAGTCTGCTTGTAAGATGATTTCCCACAGCATCAGTTAGTTTAGGTAATTTACTCCTAACGCCAAGCGGCTTAATCTCATTGAAACCACTGACAATATGATTCTCTATGTAACACCTTACTAACAGAATCCCTGACAAACGTGAAGATATATAAATATAGAAGCCAACTCTTTTCTTTATTGTAGTTCATTAGTTTGGGAGTTTCGATATGTGTGTGTGTGTGTGTGTGGTTTTAATGCTGACAAAAAAGTGGTCATACAAACGGTAAGCCCCCACTCTATCTATGCACGATTCACAAGTAGCGAGCCCAGCGAAATGTTGCGGTCAGCACTGACATTATGACCCAGGTCAAGAGAAAACGACATAACCTTCCTCTACGCCACTTTCTGTACGTCTCTCATTCACGCTTTTTGAGAGGTAGATTACATACAGGGAGAATTGATTAGATTTCCGCGCCAGCTTGCCGGGGAAATAACTTCCTGTCGAACTGTGGGTTTCTGGGAGGTTGGTGTAGTTATTCTTAGAAACAAGGTCGAGGATCCTCATAATTGATTATTACGAGCTCTGACCGCCCCGAGGTGAGGCTCAGATTGTGGTCTATGTCTAAGAAGGGGTCAAAATGGTTCTAAACTGATGGGGACCCAGCTTAAACAAGAGCGAGTTCAATCAATCGGGAGCGCTGGTCTCTAGGCGATCCTGACCTGCCACGCATCTCTATCCGTCGTCGCTTTGAGTGCGTCTGTCCTTCGTCCTGCAGTTAGTCACTTTGTTTTCCATCAAACACCTTTTCTCGCTGTTTTTCCCTATTGCGTTTTCCTTCGATCATTCCATTTGTCACAAGATGTTCTAGTTTCTCTCTACCCGTCTCATGACCATAAAAGGTTGCCTGGAGTTTATGTATTCTCCTAATGAGTGATCTTGTTGTGTCAGCTTCTTGTAAAACTGTTTCGTTTGATTTTTTTCGCAGTCCATCAGATATGCAACATTCTCCGTAGGAGCAACATTTTTGTTGCTGCCCGTTTCTTTTGTAGCTGTTTTGAAATTGACCAGGCCTTGTTTAAAAACACCAAAATGGGTTCAATATTACACTTCAGGGCTCTTTAAATTACCCAACTATTTGAATTATCCCTTTGCTTGAGTTTATTCCCGTTGATAAAGATGTTGATCTGGGGACACCCACTGTTTCGACTGACGGCCATTACTAACTTGTCTTTTTGCTGCGCCATTCGGACCTTTCCTTTCTGGTGTCCTCTTCAACAACATCTGATAATTGTTACAAATCTTATTTGTCCTCTTCAACAACATCTGATAATTGTTACAAATCTTATTTGTCCTCTTCAACAACATCTGATAATTGTTACAAATCTTATTTGTCCTCTTCAACAACATCTGATAATTGTTACAAATCTTATTTGTCCTCTTCAACAACATCTGATAATTGTTACAAATCTTATTTGTCCTCTTCAACAACATCTGATAATTGTTACAAATCTTATTTGTCCTCTTCAACAACATCTGATAATTGTTACAAATCTTATTTGTCCTCTTCAACAACATCTGATAATTGTTACAAATCTTATTTGTCCTCTTCAACAACATCTGATAATTGTTACAAATTCTTATTTGTCCTCTTCAACAACATCTGATAATTGTTACAAATCTTATTTGTCCTCTTCAACAACATCTGATAATTGTTACAAATCTTATTTGTCCTCTTCAACAACATCTGATAATTGTTACAAATCTTATTTGTCCTCTTCAACAACATCTGATAATTGTTACAAATTCTTATTTGTCCTCTTCAACAACATCTGATAATTGTTACAAATCTTATTTGTCCTCTTCAACAACATCTGATAATTGTTACAAATTCTTATTTGTCCTCTTCAACAACATCTGATAATTGTTACAAATTCTTATGTGTCCTCTTCAACAACATCTGATAATTGTTACAAATTCTTATTTGTCCTCTTCAACAACATCTGATAATTGTTACAAATCTTATTTGTCCTCTTCAACAACATCTGATAATTGTTACAAATCTTATTTGTCCTCTTCAACAACATCTGATAATTGTTACAATCTTATTTGTCCTCTTCAACAACATCTGATAATTGTTACAAATTCTTATTTGTCCTCTTCAACAACATCTGATAATTGTTACAAATTCTTATTTGTCCTCTTCAACAACATCTGATAATTGTTACAAATTCTTATTTGTCCTCTTCAACAACATCTGATAATTGTTACAAATTCTTATTTGTCCTCTTCAACAACATCTGATAATTGTTACAAATTCTTATTTGTCCTCTTCAACAACATCTGATAATTGTTACAAATTCTTATTTGTCCTCTTCAACAACATCTGATAATTGTTACAAATTCTTATTTGTCCTCTTCAACAACATCTGATAATTGTTACAAATTCTTATTTGTCCTCTTCAACAACATTTGATAATTGTTACAAATTCTTATTTGTTTTCTGAAATTATCACAGCGTCATCAGCGTATCTCAAGCTGTTTACGTTGCATCCTCCTACTTTAATTCCTGGGTTTCCTTCTTGGTTTCACACAATTATTTCACTGTAGAGAGAGAAAAGGTCTGGGGAAAGTACACATTCTTGTTCGACACCGCGTCTTACTTTTTTTGCTGCTGTCTGTTCCCAGAACGTGTTTTTGATCACTCGTAGATCTTTTCCATCTATCTTCAACTGTGCTAGTCGTGTCGAACTCTGTCAAATGCCTTGATGTAGTCAATAAAGCACTGATACACATCTTTTTGTACTTCCAGAGCTCATTCAATTGTAGTTCAAATGATGTAGATTGCATTCGTTGTACCTTTCCCCCCACAAAGCCACACTGTTCCTCTGCTATTTCTGATTTGATTTTGTTTTTGACTCGCATCATGATGAATCTTAAAAGTATTTTGGTATATTTTGGTAATATGACTCATAAGACTGGTCGTTCTATATAATTCACACTGTTTCCCCCGGTTTTTATGGCAGAGTTACAAATGTAAATTTGGAGATGTCTGGTGGAATCTGACCTGTGCCATACATTTCGTTGAGTAATGTTGTGATCTAATCAATTCCATAGTCTTCAAAATGTTTCTAAAACTAACAGTTATTGTTTTGTTTTGTTCTTTAAAGCCACTCAGCCCTTTTCATTTTTAGTTTATTTTAAATCCAAAATCTTGCTCTATTCGTTGCTTGGTAACTCAATTATCGAGAGAGAGAAAGAGAGAGAGAGAAACAGAGAGAGGCAGAGAGAAAGAGCGAGAGAAGAAATAATGTATAGGTTCATAGACAGGTAGGATGAAAGACATAAAGATTAACACAGATAGACGGAATATAACGATAGCTAGATAGAGAGAAAAAAAAAAATAGGAAACTTAGGACAGTGAGAGGGGAAAAAAGACAGATTTACAGGTACAGTGTAGCGCGCAATAGAGAGTCAGGCAAATTGAGTTTATCATCGCCAAGGTCGCCGTGACCCCGAGTAGACAGGCCCACTGCAAATATTTACGCTGACTTAATGTTTATCAAGGCCTACTGCTGGCCTCCGTTATCTCTACTAGATCCCCCCCCCCCCCCCCCCACCTCAATAATCCCTCCCCTTGGCTCCCCTCTCAGAAAGCGTCGCCACAGCCTAAACACACGGAGAGACGGGCGAAATTTATGCCTGCAATTTAGAGCCACAGTAATATCCTCACCCCAAAAGTGTCGCTTCGTTTGCTTCAGTCAGAGACAACTAGAGTCTAAATCTAAGGCCAATACGGCTTCATAGAAAGATCAAACTTATGACAGATTTAGAGAAATATTATAACAAAATCTTCAACGGTTTTCTTTGATACAACGATAGCTTCAAACCATGAGCTTAAAGAGACAAACATTCTGGTGAGTTTGAAGAATTTTTTTTTTAACTAACGGCTACGTTGGATGAAAATAATAGATACGTAAAATAAGACCTAGTAGTGTCATGTAAACTTCAACATCGTCATGTTGTTATTGAATCTTACGTGCCCCTAGCCCGCCACGATAAAATGGGTGTAGAGAATAACTAATAAAGGAGTAAATTTACGAGCTGTCTACCCCAGCTCTTCTGTCGAGAGGGTTGGGGCAGGAACTTGCGGCGGGCTGTCACCGAGAGACGGCCCTCACGTCACCAACTTCTGGACACCTCCAGATTGTGGTGACGCTCTAGCCCGGATCACAGGGACAGCTTGCTACATCAGGGAGATTGGATGCAGGGCCATAATTGATCTACACTACTCCGGTCGACTTAGACCGGCAGTCACGATTTAGTAAACTTTAATCCATACAACACAATCACACCTGGATACTGGACCTTTCACCCCCATCTGCCACACGCCTGGACACTGTACCTTTTTCCCCATCTGCCACAAGCCTGGACAGTGAACCTTTCTCCTCAATCTACCACACGCGTGGACAGTGAATCTTTCTCCTCAATCTACCACACGTGTAGACAGTGAACCTTTCTCCTCCATCTACCACACGCGTGGACAGTGAACCTTTCTCCTCCATCTACCACACGCGTGGACAGTGAACCTTTCTCCTCCATCTACCACACGCGTGGACAGTGAACCTTTCTCCATCTACCACACGTGTAGACAGTGAACCTTTCTCCTCCATCTACCACACGCGTGGACAGTAAACCTTTCTCCTCCATCTACCACACGCGTGGACAGTGAACCTTTCTCCTCCATCTACCACACGCGTGGACAGTGAACCTTTCTCCTCCATCTACCGCGCGCGTGGACAGTAAACCTTTCTCCTCCATCTACCGCGCGCGTGGACCGTAAACCTTTCTCCTCCATCTACCACACGCGTGGACAGTGAACCTTTCTCCTCCATCTACCACACGCGTGGACAGTGAACCTTTCTCCTCCATCTACCGCGCGCGTGGACCGTAAACCTTTCTCCTCCATCTACCGCGCGCGTGGACCGTAAACCTTTCTCCTCCATCTACCACACGCGTGGACAGTGAACCTTTCTCCTCCATCTACCGCGCGCGTGGACAGTGAACCTTTCTCCTCCATCTACCACACGCGTGGACAGTGAACCTTTCTCCTCCATCTACCACACGCGTGGATAGTGAACCTTTCTCCTCCATCTACCACACGCGTGGACAGTGAACCTTTCTCCTCCATCTACCACACGCGTGGACAGTGAACCTTTCTCCTCCATCTACCACACGCGTGGACAGTGAACCTTTCTCCTCCATCTACCACACGCGTGGACAGTGAACCTTTCTCCATCTACCACACGTGTAGACAGTGAACCTTTCTCCTCCATCTACCATACGCGTGGACAGTAAACCTTTCTCCTCCATCTACCACACGCGTGGACAGTGAACCTTTCTCCTCCATCTACCACACGCGTGGACAGTGAACCTTTCTCCTCCATCTACCGCGCGCGTGGACAGTGAACCTTTCTCCTCCATCTACCGCGCGCGTGGACCGTAAACCTTTCTCCTCCATCTACCGCGCGCGTGGACAGTGAACCTTTCTCCTCCATCTACCACACGCGTGGACAGTGAACCTTTCTCCTCCATCTACCACACGCGTGGACAGTGAACCTTTCTCCTCCATCTACCACACGCGTGGACAGTGAACCTTTCTCCTCCATCTACCACACGCGTGGACAGTGAACCTTTCTCCTCCATCTACCACACGCGTGGACAGTGAACCTTTCTCCTCCATCTACCACACGTGTAGACAGTGAACCTTTCTCCTCCATCTACCACACGTGTAGACAGTGAACCTTTCTCCTCCATCTACCACACGTGTAGACAGTGAACCTTTCTCCTCCATCTACCACACGCGTGGACAGTGAACCTTTCTCCTCCATCTACCACACGCGTGGACAGTGAACCTTTCTCCTCCATCTACCACACGTGTAGACAGTGAACCTTTCTCCTCCATCTACCACACGCGTGGACAGTGAACCTTTCTCCTCCATCTACCACACGCGTGGACAGTGAACCTTTCTCCTCCATCTACCACACGTGTAGACAGTGAACCTTTCTCCTCCATCTACCACACGTGTAGACAGTGAACCTTTCTCCTCCATCTACCACACGCGTGGACAGTGAACCTTTCTCCTCCATCTACCACACGCGTGGACAGTGAACCTTTCTCCTCCATCTACCACACGTGTAGACAGTGAACCTTTCTCCTCCATCTACCACACGTGTAGACAGTGAACCTTTCTCCTCCATCTACCACACGCGTGGACAGTGAACCTTTCTCCTCCATCTACCACACGCGTGGACAGTGAACCTTTCTCCTCCATCTACCACACGCGTGGACAGTGAACCTTTCTCCTCCATCTACCGCGCGCGTGGACAGTAAACCTTTCTCCTCCATCTACCACACGCGTGGACAGTAAACCTTTCTCCTCCATCTACCACACGCGTAGACAGTGAACCTTTCTCCTCCATCTACCACACGTGTAGACAGTGAACCTTTCTCCTCCATCTACCACACGTGTAGACAGTGAACCTTTCTCCTCCATCTACCACACGCGTGGACAGTGAACCTTTCTCCTCCATCTACCACACGTGTAGACAGTGAACCTTTCTCCTCCATCTACCACACGTGTAGACAGTGAACCTTTCTCCTCCATCTACCACACGTGTAGACAGTGAACCTTTCTCCTCCATCTACCACACGTGTAGACAGTGAACCTTTCTCCTCCATCTACCACACGAGTAGACAGTGAACCTTTCTCCTCCATCTACCACACGTGTAGACAGTGAACCTTTCTCCTCCATCTACCACACGTGTAGACAGTGAACCTTTCTCCTCCATCTACCACACGTGTAGACAGTGAACCTTTCTCCTCCATCTACCACACGTGTAGACAGTGAACCTTTCTCCTCCATCTACCACACGTGTAGACAGTAAACCTTTCTCCTCCATCTACCACATGCGTGGACAGTAAACCTTTCTCCTCCATCTACCACACGCGTGGACAGTAAACCTTTCTCCTCCATCTACCACACGTGTAGACAGTGAACCTTTCTCCTCCATCTACCACACGTGTAGACAGTGAACCTTTCTCCTCCATCTACCACACGTGTAGACAGTGAACCTTTCTCCTCCATCTACCACACGTGTAGACAGTGAACCTTTCTCCTCCATCTACCACACGTGTAGACAGTGAACCTTTCTCCTCCATCTACCACACGTGTAGACAGTGAACCTTTCTCCTCCATCTACCACACGTGTAGACAGTGAACCTTTCTCCTCCATCTACCACACGTGTAGACAGTGAACCTTTCTCCTCCATCTACCACACGTGTAGACAGTGAACCTTTCTCCTCCATCTACCACACGTGTAGACAGTGAACCTTTCTCCTCCATCTACCACACGTGTAGACAGTGAACCTTTCTCCTCCATCTACCACACGTGTAGACAGTGAACCTTTCTCCTCCATCTACCACACGTGTAGACAGTGAACCTTTCTCCTCCATCTACCACACGTGTAGACAGTGAACCTTTCTCCTCCATCTACCACACGTGTAGACAGTGAACCTTTCTCCTCCATCTACCACACGTGTAGACAGTGAACCTTTCTCCTCCATCTACCACAAAGGAGCTCTGAAAAGTGCGCCAACCAGCGTCCCAAGCAGAGCAGATAGAAATGGTTTTGTTTTCTGAAGATATTGCAATTTGTTTCCCGTAGAGTTATTTTCCCCCCAGCAAATTGAATTTAAAGTCATACAAACTTGAACCATTAAAATTATCGGTGAACGGTTTAGAGGCGTGAAAAGCCAAACTTGTCGGCATAAATTATAATTGTATTTCATCAGAAACTTTTAGCGGTATTTCGAGGTATGCCGGCAAACGTGCTGAAACTCAACATCAAAAACACCTGCATCAAAAACAAAAGAGGACTTCCAAAAATAGACCAAAGTAAGTAAAACAAGGTGGAATTTTATTTACCGGCAACCCAGAATAGCACAAAATTGAGCGTCGAGTGCATGACAATAAATTGCGTTGTCTACAAAACACAGACACAAAAACAAAACAGTTTTGAACAAGGAGGAGATAATTATGTTTTATTAATCCATTTTTCCCGGCAGACAGAGCAATCCTGTGTTCATACCAGAGTGTTGGATTAGTGAGAAGGATGAAAAAAAAACTTAAGGGTGAGTTGAGAAGCTAACAGGCCAGGCTTTTATCTCTACTGTTGATATTAACATGCTCTAAACAACTGATGACTGATAGCAAAATGAAACCCGCTGCCTCTAAATTTGGCAACCGCCATGCACTTTAAACAGAGAGACTTTAGTCTTCCAGCGGCTCAGATTGGGTGCGGGCTACAAAATATGGCTTTGAGGGTTGCGCTCATTTGGAACCCATTATATGTCTAGTTCAGAGGCGATGTCGTTAAGCCTATTAAAACACCCAGAAATATCGGATTATGACAATTTTGACAGTATTCTTTTCTTTTTAATTAAAAAGCAAACCAAAAAAAAAAAAAAAAATAAAGTTGAAAATGAGAACTGATGCCAAAAATATCACGTGAGAAGCCACGAGAATGTTGGCAGCCCGCGAGAAAATGTTGAAATTCTTTTTTTCCCTCCGTTTGAAAACTGAAACGTGGCATCTTCTCTATACAATATTCTTATGAGAAACCAGGTCGTTAAAGTGGCAGCACTGATATCAATGTGGTGTCCTATCCACATTTCTATCCATAGATATATGATGCTGCTGAAATTAATGGGAGAAAGGGGCAAAAAGGGCGAGCGAACTCACAGTAAGAATAACTACAATTTCATAGAAACGAAAACTGGAATGTTGATTAACAGAGACAGAGAAGCGACTTATGAGGACACTTCTTACTCAGATGGTTTGCCCATATGCGCATGCGCACTGGCGGAACTTCCGCCCAATGTTTGACGCTTTTCTCACATAAGTGAATTAAAGATGGCTGAAGGTTGTCACGAAATGAGAAGGCGAGGTCGGGAGTGTAACCTTACATCTTGCTCCGTTTAAAGTCTAGAACATGCGACACCGCCCCTGGTACTGTACACCTGCGAAATATGACGAAGCAGCTTTTTCTATCAAGGAAGCTGCAGAGAGCCTAAACAATTTTTTTTCTGATTTCTGATGGGCACATGCTCTACATCCATAAAACAAACGTCCCAATTAACGGTTAAGCTTAAGTTTTCTAACAATGAGAACAGAAAGACCTTAACATCGTCTGAACGGGCGACCATACTTGCTAAAAATTACAACAACAAAAACAACAACAACAACAACAATAACAATAACAATAACAATAACAATAATAATAATAATAATAATAATAATAATAATAATAATAATAATAATAATAATAATAATAATAATAATAAAAAGAAGAAGAAGAAGAAGAAGAAGAAGAAGAAGAAGAAGAAGAAGAAGAAGAAGAAGAAGAAGAAGAAGAAGAAGAAGAAGAAGAAGAAGAAGAAGAAGAAGTAGAAGAAGAAGAAGAAGAAGAAGGAGGAGGAGAAGGAAGACGAAGGAGGAGGAGGAGGAGGAGGAGGAGGAAGAAGAAGAAGAAGAAGAAGAAGAAGAAGAAGAAGAAGAAGAAGAAGAAGAAGAAGAAGAAGAAGAAGAATGCCACTCGTTTTGTTGGACACCACCGATAGTTGTTCTCATTTTATCTCTAACGTCGTAAGCTCTGTGCACGTGGAGCTACCAGAAAACTTAGTGTTAATCATTCAAATCACCGCAATTTTCTCTTCAAGGAGAATCTTTGGGAAGCGATTTGAAAAATAGAATGAGTGACCTTTTTGTGAAGCATTTTGGTTAGCCTCACCAATAGACTGATTGGTATGTTCTCTGGCCAATATTAAAGTATCCATGTCGGACAACAAGACTAAAACCAGCGCCATTCCGTAACCTGCATTTTCATTAGTCGAACTTATGGGTAGTCTATCCGTGAGTCCCAACTGTATTCTTCTTACCGTGTAAGTCGAGACTCTGTTAAAACGTAATCTGACCCCAGATTCCAGCGGTCCTGTTTGAAGATCTTCCAGAAAACCATCCTACTTCCTGACCTGCGAGCACGATCCTCGGTGAATGCCCCCGAACCAACAACAAATTAATCACGGCCGGGCTATACACGTAACACTACCAGGGCCGGGACAAGATTGTTGACCTCTGCTGCCCAGTTGGGTGCTGACCGCACCAGCAAAGATCGAAGCTCTACAAAAAAAAAAAAAAAAAAAATACAGTGGGTAGAACCGGTGAGTCCTCCGCAAGCGGAAAAACACGGGACTCTTCTACAGAAGTGACCAACGAATGAGTGGTCAGTGGCAGCAGGGGAAGACAAACAAGCTGGGATCACACTCTTCGTGAAGCGATTCGTTTTAACTGGTCAGAGCAGGACTAATTGAATTCAGCCGGGCCCAATGCACCATGAACGGTTAGTGTAGAGTTTGGACATGTTGACACAAAGAAAGTTCGAAAGTGGGAAGATCGAAATGAACTCTACCGTTTCTCGCTACAGATTAAGAATGGTCTAACGACAAAAAAATACAAATCCTGCCATTATCCTAATCATCGCTAAGTTCTGGCGATGAGACCAATCTAGGTGACTGCGGACCCTTAACAAACATAAATGAAGAGAGAGAGGTGGGCTGTGGAAAATAAGGCTCTACAGAAAGAGAAGCAAAGTATAATTATTGATTCGAAAAACTACAAGAAAATAATCATAGAGACAAACAGTCCTGTTGCTATAGACAATAGAAGGAGGGGGAAAACAACAAACATCGCAAGCAGCCTAAAAGCCAATGTAATAAATAAAGATCTCACAATTCAGAATGTACAGTATATTTAACATAAGGGCGGAGAAAGGGCTTTGTCTCTTTGATGATCACACACAACCACAGACACATACTTTGACCATGGAGTTTCTAAATTAAAGTAGTATCAACGCCATAAACAACTCCAGACACAGATAAAGTGTGACGCGACTACAACTTCCAATCCGGTCTTATCTTGTAGTGAGGACCACTGAACTGTTCAAACTGTACCCAACTATCGCTCACTACAATTTGCCAAGTTTTCAGACGTGTAAAACCAAACCTGAGCAACCGGGGAAGCTTTAGAATATTGATCTGATCCACAATTAACGCATCTGAATAGACCACATCTACACAGTCAAACAGATATTACAGATTTCTCAAAAGTTTGAAATCTCACAGTTAAAAAGCCGTGCAGACTTACAGTCAAACAAAGATCTCAGACCAGATACCAAGAGCTCGTTAAATTTTTTCTTATATCACACACAGCTATGCAAAATGTCAAAGATCTAATATAAACTGATAATTCGGCAGATTGTTCAAAGCCGTATTTAAAAATGAAAGAGTGTTCACATACTGTACATAAAGTCAGTAAATACGATGGCACACGCCTCGTGAAGGTGATCTCAGAGACACACATACAGATAGTACTCACACACTGAGGTATAATCATAGATGAAGTACTTAAATTCTCACATATATAGATAGATGAAGTACTCAGATGCACAAACATGCATATATGTCGAGTACTCAAATACTCAGACATACCAATAGATGAAGTACTTTAATGCATAGACAAGTAGAAGAGTACTCAAATACACAGACTAATAGAGAGATCAAGTACTGTAACATGGAAACAGATAAATGAAGCACATATAAACACAGTCATATCGATAAATTAAATACTAAAATATTGAGATACGTAATTGTACCCAGACATGAAGAATGCAGAACCACAGACGTTTCAATCCTACATTCACAAAGTATTCAAATTATTTCATACAAAAGCATAGAGGCAAGAGTTATTAACAAACACACATGCACTTTGAGAAGTCCTATACATTAAGCGGCCATGTAAGACAGCGATCAAACAGTGAGATAAGGACAGCCATATTGTGGAATTTACTCACGTCTTTGAGCGTGCGCAGTGCCTCCACATACTCCCTCTCGTTCTTGTACAACTCTTCCACTATATGATAGCGCTTGTCCTGAAAAGTACGGAAATATTGCTTAGTAATTTTATCTTCCATTAACTTGATAACTTGCAAATCTAAAACCTCGCAATATCTTTAACCACATGTATAAAAACATGATTAGGAAATAAAGTTTGAAAAAACCCGAACACAGTCCAACGCACTCAGGTTGACGTTATGTAAAGAGCAGATGATTTTGTTATCGAAATCATGTTTACGCAAGGAAGCAAGAACACCGTGTAATAAACAGAGAAACAAACATGGAACACCCGCGTTAGCTAAGCTTGGGCTTGAGCAGAAGTAGAAGTGCTCAGACGGAGAGAGATTGAACGTTTGGAGAAATCTCACTGAAAAAATGTTTCCAATCAAAATACATTCGCATGGATCGGAGAGGAAAAATAAAACTCTCTAAAGACCAGAGCAAAAAAAAAAAAGTGCTATCTAACCGCAACTTTCACCGTAGAGAAGAGAATGCAGCCGCCAATGATAACAAGTTTCTTTGCTTGTTTTTCGCGGCGAATTGTTTGGGTGTTATCTCACGAATCGCATAACTTTCCCGTCACGTCTGCTGGTGAACAGCGCCAAGTGGGGATTCCCGAACAACGCGGCTAAACATTAAAGTTTAATGAATTTACTGAACGATAGATGCAACATGTACATGGAGGTTCATCTCAGGTATGTCTAGGACAAGCCCCCGTCAGGCGAGAAAGGACATTAAGAAATTGGCGGGTTACTTTTAATGCTACTGTAAAGTAAGTGGAATATGCCCATCTTTCTTTTTCATCTAAGTCCATTATGCACCATAGGAGTTCGAGTACCGCAGCGCCTTTCACACAAACCCATTGGCGCTGACTGCCCTAACTGACCATACAGAGCGGGAGCTACGACTAGAATTACATCCCACACTCTTTAGGTATAAAAGTTTTCATGAATAACGTTCAAACATGAGTAAAACAAGAGCTTACCGGTGCCTCCTTGGAGGAGAGAAACTCTTCAGCAATCACATGCGATATCTTTTAGTTGGCCAATCTTAGAAAACATTTATTCCTCAATTCCCTTCTCGTTATCTTCTATCAAGAGGGAAAAGGAATGTTGGCATCAATTCACTAGAAAACTATGATCTGCGAACGGTAAGAAAGCTACACGAGAACATTAAAATTCTTGCACTTTAAAGCATAAGAAAACATTTTAAAGCATTTTTTCACCATTGATCGCTGTGCTCCAACTTGGATGCAATAAGGCAAAATACTTGATAGTTTTGGGATCAGATCATTCCCTGAGTCAGTTTTGATTCTGAGTTTAGTTTTCATGCTGTAAAAAATACGTGTGGGGTGAAACTTCCAGGCCCACTGATCTCTAACAATGGAGATCATGTAATCCAATGATCTCTCTCTCTCTCTCTCTCTCTCTCTCTCTCTCTCTCTCTCTCTCTCTCTCTCTCTCTCTCTTTCTCTCTCTCTCTCTCTATCTATCTATCTATCTATCTATCTACACAGTGAATTCACCTGCCAAATCAAAGACGGAAATATACAGCACTCTAATGGGTGGTAATGGAGGTCGGTTCAACGCCTTCAATTTAAAAAAAAAAAATTGGAATACAGGTAGAGAGAGAGAGAGAGAGAGAGAGAGAGAGAGAGAGAGAGAGAGGTTGGAAGCCCAAACTTTTTATGTACTTAGTATTGACTTCGGAGCGGTTCTCATCATTTTTACATAAACAACGAACAAAACAAAATAAATAAATACAAATAAAGGATGCATTTAAAGCAGAAAACAAACTATTAAAGAAAAACCGTGTAAGGTTGAACATGACTGATGATGGCAGATCTAAGACTTAAGTCATGACTTTGATGATGACAGATCTAATACTAAAGTCATGGTCTCTATGACCGGAAGTTGATAAAACATATCTACTATAGTCCAGATGACTCATACTACTCAATACAGGAATTTATCCCCCCCTCCCGGCCCCTCCCCCCCTATTTTCACTCCCACTGTTTCCAAAACTCATTTAATTTTTAACAACTTCCTTTCATATCAGATTGACGTTCGCAGAGAACAGAATTATTCCATAACTCCAGCTGTCGAGCTAACACCAGCACTAGATTTTCATCAATTAATTTTCGATGGAGAAATATCACACACAAACTACGCACACAAAAAAAATTGACTGGCTGTGAAGTAACATAGAAGCATCTACAACTCAATGCCTGAAACGCTAATCAGGCATGTCATCGATCAAGGACGCACGGGCCCTCTCTTGGCGGTTTTCTTGTTGAACTCTTGTAGACAAGCTTCCTTGATTAAACTTCTAATGATACCACTGCGAGACAATAAGATGTTTCACGATTGATCGGCCAACAGTGAAAGTCACTAAAACTCACCGAGCACCCGCAGGGTCCCACAGTAACAGCCTTACACTGAGACAAGGGAACTATTTCCTGGAGCACATCTAACAGATGGAGGTCTGGCACCGAGTTCTCTCGCTAGAAAACTTCGTGAACCCAAAATATCATGATCACGTGATATAAAAGCACGGAGTAACATTAACAACAGACTTGTGTTTGTTGTTTTAAATTGGATCGCAGTTACCTCAATTTTCACCTGACATTATTGGTTATCCAGCAGCAGCCAGTCCCACTTTGAGATTTAAACAACTTCAATGCTTAGTGAGCAACTTCATTGTAAAGAGTTACGAATGAATCACAAAAGGAAGAGTTAACAAACCATGCGCTGGTAACACAAGTTTGCAGCTAAATCAATCAACGCTACATGATTAGTCAGCGATGAAGGCCACAATAGCTGGAGTACGGTCACCTTAACCCGGCATCACATTCTTGGCCAGGTCAGTCAAGGCGGAGATAACCCTTGCTGATGAAATCTCCTGTGGTCAATTATCGAGCTGTGCATGCAGCACACACACGCACACACACACACACACACAATAATCATCGGGCTATCAAAACAGGATGCTTCCAGCGTCTTCATGTTGCTTTCCTTTTTTTTTTCCTTCAATAACTTCGTCTTGCTGTTTTTCTGTCGCTTTTTTTTAATTTCTTGTTAATTTATGTTATCCTCTTCATTCTCCGCCTTTTCTTCTTTATTTTCCTTTTTCTCCTCTTCTTTCTCCCCCTCCTCTCTCTTCTGGGTGGGTATTGTGGGAGAAAACACTCAAGGTCATTCGACATGGGATGGAAAGCCCCTCCTTCAGTGACTAAGTTTAACATCTCAACTCCATCTTGCCTGACTACAGCTTTTGCGGAAAACAACCTCCCGCTTCATGGTTTTAAAGCCACTCTTCCTCCCCCACCTCTTCCTTCGCTATAAACCTCTTGTCTTTGCCCAAACGGTTGCGGCTTTGGATGTGCCTCAGGAAGCTTTTCACAATTTATTATAACCTGACAGAACCTTATCACTCACCGATTGTAACTCTCGTGGCACTGAAATCAGACCCAGCGCTCAGTATGATCCAACACAACGGAAGAGTGTCTCGAGAATCGCATTTGAAAAACCAAACCAGATTTTTAAGTACATTACCTTTGTGATTCAAACAATTACAATATTTCAAATTTTTTTTCAGTCGTGATAAACGAGTTCAAGACTAGACTTTTCGTCTATTTCGCTGAGCACACTACTCAGGGTAGAACTTATTAATCCCCCACCCCCCCCCCCCCCCCCACCCCCCCTCCCTCCTCCTCCTCACAACGCTGCGTAGCCATTCTTGTTCTCTCCTGACAAGCAGAGCTAATTAGGTTTCTTCTTCTCAATTTCCTACCTGAGCGATCTGGCACAGAAGCCGAGACCCCTTATACATACATATATAACACTGAGACTCGGTGGGCCAAGCTACACAAGTGCAGGACGAACCTGCTCATCTACCAACACACTTCAGCGGCGGGAATCAAAGTTCTAGCGCTACCAAAACTTGGTGCTAGGACAGTCATCATCAACAAGCAAACCAGGACCAGGGGGGAGGGGGAGAGATGAACGAGAAATTGATTCAGCCATGTAATCGCCGATCCCTGCTCAGTTTCCGCCCAGGAATGCCCCCAGCTCCCAGCAGACACCGAAAAACAAAGGAGTACTGAAATACCACAAGTGCATAAAACGGCGTATTGCGACTCAGTTTCGCCGCTCTGTACCGCTTGCTCTCAACATGTTTTGACAGACCCCCGCATTTCTAAAAATAGTTCAAGCTTTCCATTAATAGCATCAGCTTTCCCGTTTTTGCTTGACTGGTGCCCCTATAAATACATAAAACCACCTCATTATCGAATTCCTCCCCATCCCTAATTTACAAAATATTCTTCTAATTTTAGTGTACTCTTCGTTGCAACAAAAACTTAAAAATACACTGAAACGTAAAAAAATTCCTCATTTTGTTTTTTGGACAATTCCCAATCTCTTTGCTCTTCCATTGTGTACTACTGCTTGTCACTACTGTGTCGTACCGTATACACGTACCAGCTTGGCTACCTGTCTCCCCGGTCATATCTCACTTTCGCTTCTTGTCTCTGTCGATCTATATTTCAATTTCTTTCCCCAACTTTCTTTTCAATGATTCAATCTTTATATGAAAGAGAAAAAAAAAAGATAACATTTCCTTCTTGTGGATGGTTTCATGATCTATTTGTGTGGCCCAGCAGACAGGAATGAACCCCATAGAACCACAGTAAAATCCATCTTTGTCCTTTGTATCACTATCTCGATTGGACATGTTTTGTAAACACCCAAAATCCCTTCCTGGCAGTGGCACGGTAGGCCAAAAAGGACAAGAACATTCCTGTGAAAGAAGATCGAAGTGTCGTTGTAGAAATAAACAAAAACTAAATTGCTTGTGTGAAATGACTGGTCCTAAGCACACCGAGTCACAAGCATAAGGCATCTCCAATGGTCACAAAATGATCTTAATGACCGCAGCAAACTGTGTCTACTTTGTGAAAGCATGAGGCTTCTATTACTATCTGCAGTCAAGATGATGACAGGTGGCCGATAGAGTCCGGATAAGTGAATCTTTGTCTTGGGAAATCCGAATGGAGTCGGCATATTAAAGGCACCGCCCTATTTCTAGACCAATGATGATGATGATGTTGGTTTAAAATAGGAACAGAAAATGTGGAATCTAAATGGTCATAAATCTGCGAATCAGAGACAAATTTTCATTCCCCAAATGTTCTCTCTTTAAACCGTGACGGTACATCCCGCGAAAATGGAATTCCGGAAATTGATAGCAGCGTAACAGTGGCGCGGATTTCACAGTTTATAGAGTAATGTTCCCTTCGCTTAAAATACATTGTCTAACCTGTGAGATTGGAATTCCATTGTAAGGGAAGAGGCGCATCAAAGACATTTACTTTAGACACCTGTAATGTTTAAGAATAACTAGTGCTCATGGATGCTTTTACACTGGAATGTTAAGAATGGCACTTAAAGTGGTTAGAATTAAAAAAAAAAAAGTCATAAACACAAAACGTAAGTTGGCGATCATGCTTTGTCTAGACCGGCGATGTACAAAGGTGCACACAGGAAATATTTCGATCGGGCTGATTTGTTTGGGGCGTGTCTAGCTTCTCTGGCTTTCATCATCCTCTCCGCTTAGTGGCACTCGATTGAAAGATCAATTAATGTTGGTTATCGTGTCTGCCTGGTAGAGGAAACGGCTGCGAGATTCGCCGTACAATACAGACTTCTTCTGACAACCAGATATGTTAACTATGTAAAGCTGAGCTGTTGGACGGTGTTTCTATGCTCTCTCTCTCTCTCTCTCTCTCTCTCTCTCTCTCTCTCTCTCTCTCTCTCTCTCTCTCTCTCTCTCTCTCTCTCTCTCCCCCTCTCTCTCTCTGTCTGCCTCTCTCTCTGCCTCTCTGTGTCTTTCTCTCCCTCTGTCTGCCTCTCTATCTGTCTCTCTCTCTTTCTCTCTGTGTCTGTCAGTCTTTCTCTCTCTCTGTGTCTGTCTGTCTGTCTGTCTCTCTTTCTGTCTCTCTCTCTGTGTCTCTGTGTGTGTTTGTGTCTCTCTCTGTCTCTGTGTGTGTGTGTCTCTCTCTGTCTGTGTGTCTCTCTCTGTGTCTGTGTGTGTGTTTCTCTCTATTTCTCTTTCTCTCTGTCTGTGTGTGTCTCGCTCTGTGTCTGTGTGTGTGTCTCTCTCTGTGTGTGTGTCTCTCTCTGTCTCTGTGTGTGTGTCTTTCTCTTTCTCTCTCTGTGTCTGTGTGTGTGTCTCTCTCTTTTTCTGTCTGTGTGTGTGTCTCTCTCTCTCTTTCTCTCTCTCTGTGTCTGTGTGTGAGTCTGTGTGTGTGTGTCTGTGTGTGTGCCTCTCCCTTTCAGTCTCTGTGTGTGTGTGTGTGTCTCTCTCTCTCTCTATCTGTCTCTCTCTTTCTGTCTCTGTGTGTGTGTGTCTCTCTCTCTCTGTGTCTGTGTGTGTGTCTCTCTCTCTTTCTGTCAGTGTGTATGACTCTCTCTCTCTCTCTCTCTCTCTCTCTCTCTCTCTCTCTCTCTCTTTCAGAAAGGTGCTGGCGCTACTACTTGACCCACTGCACTAGATCTAGATCTATTTGTCTCACAACAGAGTCTCATGTCGACTGCTGCACACCTCCAGCATTAGCTGGCGGGAGGGTCGGGAGTCGGAGAGAGACATAGAGTCAGAATGATGCTTCCGCTTAACAACGTACATAATAATTATCTATATAATCTATAATAAGTTCTCGGCATCTCATAAATTATTTTCAAAAGGGTCCGAAATTAAAATTAAAACCATTAAAAAGAATTTTCCATGTTAAGGATCTGTAGGGTGCGTGAAACTCACGGACTGAAGGAAGAGTTGTGGCGGATCAGAGTCAATACAAAACCTGGTTCAAAACTGATTTCTTCCAGATTTGTTCCGTAGATCTCTCTCGTTATCATCGAGTATCTTTGTTTCAAGAGAAAATACGGCTCCAGTCTAGACATTTCCCATTACACAGTCTTACTGGATAAAGCTGAGGTCTGAGAGTTCAATAGAATTTGTTTTTTTAATTGAAAATAAATCAATGAATAAGACATAAAACTCGATAGCTGACCCCAGATATAATATTTCAAAAGTCAGAGTAGAGAACTTTGGTTCATATTAGAAAGCTTTAAAAAGTTAGTTTTGCCCAAATTTGAAACGTTTTGCTAATAATCAAAGTGAACTATACAACTCTCTCCACTTTCTAACGGCCCAGCCCCTGAAGGTGACGGTGACCAACAGGTCGCCGAGGCTGGACCTTATATACCCCAGTTCCTCCTTGCCTCCAGCGATAGCATGATACACTATTGATCCCGTGCGCTGGGCTCTGGTCTGTTGCAGGATTAAGCTGGTGTCTAGTCACACCTGGATAGATGGAGGACAAGTCCGTAATGTGTGTCACTCCCCCCAAGTCACCCTGAGGTGGACTTCCGCTAGGAGGATCCTGGCGCCCCGATGCGATGAGTATTATATTTGCTACCATGACGTATGTTATAGGATATACATGAGATGGTGGCTGGAAAAATGGGACAATTTGAATAAAAAAAAAAATTTTAATTCTTCAACGGGTCGCCAATAAAATCTGCTGAAATCTAAACAAATTGAAAAGAAGATAAAAGCTTATACGGATTTCATACGCACTTGTCGAAAGAAGTAAGGCGGGTCACACTATGTCTTGTGTTGTGACTATAGCTCTAACTTCCAAGACCCTCTAATCTCCTTTTCTTCCAAATTTCAATTGTTTGTTGTTTGATATAGCTTGGTACATGATATGATGGTTTAAGGCTCTCTCCATATAAAATTAAGCCTCCGTCAGACTCTCGGAAGTGAAAAGTCCAGGCCTTCAACTCAATAACCGATTCTTTGGGCCAGGAAGAAGGCCGCTGTATGTATCAGGGCGCACGCTCTATCCCCACAGCCAGCGGCGCTCCCTCCTCCTTCACTTCTCCCTTCACCAGCACGCGGCAGCATATTATGGTGTCATACAATTTTGGTTGTTCTGTCTCATGTACGTCAATATTAAATCTAAAGGCCGATTGTTGTGCCCTTCTCGACTCCTCTTGGTATAAACATACTTACTTCACCGTAACACAATGTGTTCTAAGTTCGGGTTTTTCCTTGTTGTGGTTTTAGAATCGATACATAGACCTAACGCTAGGCCTCCATTCTCTGTAGTGAGAGAAGGGCGGGAGGACAAAGAGCGCTTGGATCTCATCCAGAAACTGACACGTCTAATTGTGAGCAGCGTTTACAGGCCTGTGTCACGTAACACACGATAACTGGTGCTCTATGTCTATAGCAAAAGGGAGAGAGGGAGGACGATAGACAAGCAAACAGGCAAGCATAGAGACAGAGGTAGAAAGAACGAGAAGAGAGGAACAGTCACGGAACGAGAAAGAGAGAGGGAGGGAGAGAGCGTGAGAGAAAGGAGAGATAGACAGATGTGGGAGATACACGAGATTTAGAGAGAACAGATCCAAGTCTAGAGTCATTTCAGAAGCCAGACCACTGAGGACCAGACATTTTACAAGTACGTTTTATACAGCCTTTCCTCTTCCTGGCAATCTCAAAAGTTTTCTGGACATAGGACAAACCCTTGACAAGAAGAGACTCGCCTGCCTGCAAGTTATTTCGTCTATAACTCTATACTTATGTCTCGATTAGTTTCCTCTCATTCAAGTTGTTGGTGTTTTGTTTTTGTTTCTATTTTGTTTTTGTTGTTGTTGTTTTGATGAGAGGAAGTGAAAACATTTTGAAAATCATTTCCAAATACCGTATATTGGTAACGCCTGAATAACCCATTTTGGACGAAATTTTAAGTAAGCGCCATGGGTGATATTTAAGATGCCATTATTTTCTAGGGTCATTGCTGGTCACATTTCTTGGAGGATTACACGAGTAAACAGCTTTGCCCAAAGGTTGACATTTGAGTAAAAATACTGTCTTGAGATCTAATAAAACCCCTTAGGCGCGTTTGCGGACAGACCTATTGATGGTTGGCTGATTTAGGAACCATGATTATCTGTCTGCTTCTCTTCGTCTGAGTTACGAGAACTGGCCTGGAAGGTCAAGGTCAAGCAGTTTACGAGCATGCAGGGCCGGGGTCAGCGCGGTACGCAGTGGACGTTCACTTTGGAAATCATTGACCTCTCCTCTCCCGCCTTGGTAAATCTTCTTTAGAACGGGCAATAGATGAGCTAACGAGGAGTCACGTGACCAATAAATTTAACGTTTAAGATGTAGCTCTACAGCGTCAAATGTGTGAGGATAGGGGGAAAGGGGAAACCAGTAAATTCTGAGGAGGGAAGAAGAGGGGTAAAAAATGCATGGCGTAACGGGCAGGCGGTTGCCCATTTATTGGTTCGTTACGATAATGCCAAAAGTGAAAGGTATCGTTTATCATCCAGCCCTGATGCAGCTCCAGACCTGGAG
>JAWDGP010006599.1:977500-985000 GCA_033675545.1 Elysia crispata
TTCTAGAGGGAGAACCACTGGGCTCGCTGGATCTAGACTAGTATAGAGTAGTAACTGTTCTAGAGGGAGAACCACTGGGCTCGCTGGATCTAGACTAGTATAGACTAGTAAATGTTCTCGAGGGAGAACCACTGGGCTCGTTGGATCTAGACTAGTATAGAGTAGTAACTGTTCTAGAGGGACACCCACTGGGCTCGCTGGATCTAGACTAGTATAGACTAGTAACTGTTCTAGAGGGACAACCACTGGGCTCGCTGGATCTAGACTAGTATAGAGTAGTAACTGTTCTAGAGGGACAACCACTGGGCTCGCTGGATCTAGACTAGTGTAGAGTAGTAACTGTTCTAGTGACAGAACCACTGGGCTCGCTGGATCTAGACTAGTATAGACTAGTAAATGTTCTAGTGGTAGAACCACTGGGCTCGCTGGATCTAGACTAGTATAGACTAGTAAATGTTCTAGTGGTAGAACCACTGGGCTCGCTGGATCTAGACTGGTATAGAATGTATGATTGTAGTTACTGTTGTAGAGGATGAACCACGAACTCTAGGATTTGGAAGGTTCTCTGGTTCTCTCTCTTGACGCTCTCCACCTACCTCAGGCACTGAATTCCTCAACGGTTACCTGAGTGTGCACAGCTGAGCTCAACTCGGATAAGAACCCGTTCGTGTGTTTGGACGAGTCAACCAAAATTACGAAGGTTGAAAAACGCAAATGCCGAGGTTTCGAGGAGATTTTCACACAGAAGAACCGAGTTGTATATACTACTGTTTGGGTTGTTTAAAGAGATGCAGAGAAGAGAGGAAGAGTGAGAAAGAGAGAGAGAGAGAGAGAAAGAGAGAGAAAGAAAAAGAGAGAGAGAGAGAGAGAGAGAGAGAGAGAGAGAGAGAGAGAGAGAGAGAGAGAGAGAGAGAGAGAGAGAGAGAAAGAGAGAGATGAGTTAAAAGAAAGCGTTTCATACTGACAAATAGAGGAGAAAACTTAAAGCATGCTAACTATTAATTGCGAACAAACGCAGAGAGGTATAGGCGGACAGACAGAAATGGAGAGAAAGAAGCAATGAAAGAGCCAAACAAACTGGCTGACGAAGGGATATAGAGACCGACTGACGGACAAATAAAGAGAGAGTTGGCTTAAAGGAAGAGAGATACGGGGAATGGGAGACATTGACCGAGAGAGAGAGAGAGAGAGAGAGAGAGAGAGAGAGAGAGAGAGAGAGAGAGAGAGAGAGAGAGAGAGAGAGAGAGCAAAGAAAATAATGAGATAGGTAGGAAAAATAGCTTAAAAGAAAGTGATATAATCAGGGGGGGGGGAGAGAAAAAATAATGAAAAATGTGAGAGTGTGAGTGTGTATGAGTGCGCGCGTGCCAGCAAGTCGAGAGCACGTGCAGACTAGCTTAGCCACGAGCAGCAGCAATAAAAGATAGGTTACCGTGGAGAAGAGGACTGGGAGGAGGTGGGGGAGGGAGGGACGGAGGACTGGAGTGTTATGATCAGCTCCTGCCACGAGCTCACCCCTACAATGATGCGCTTGCCAGGTAGATGGATAGCTCGCAACTGCTGTAAGATCTCCCTCTATCCAACTTTCAAGACGCCAGCTTCCTCAGACCAACTTCGTGAATGAACGGAAGGAGTTGTGATTAAAAAAAAAGCGTGGGGGGGGGGGGAGGGGGAAAGAGAAAGCCGCGGTCCAACCAACAGGCAGTAGCAGCTGTTAAAGGTGAGGAAGAGCAGGAAAGAGGAAGAGGAGGAAGAGGAGGAGGAGGAGGAGAAGGAAGATGATAACTGAAGCAAGAGAAGGTAGAAAGATAAGAAGGTAAGCAGGCTAGAACCAGTTAGCTCTCAGCTCTCAACTGAGTTTCTTCTCCCTGACAGAAAGAGACGCAGAGCTTATCCCACATACCTGTGCACACACAACGGTCCGTGTCTGATATTAGACTTGTTGTGGAAAATACATAATGACGTCATACTGGGAATACAACGGCAATCGGCGGAGGCATTTTTCTTGGCAGACAAAATAAACTTTGCGTGTTGTAAACAGCCTCGTTAAAATATGCTTGAAGCAAGACAATGTATAGGATATAATCTCCCTCTACACCACAGACGGAGACATAGACCGAAACAAACACGCACACACGCGCACACACGCACGGTAGACCGAGCCAGGTAAAAACAGAACAGAAGAATGGCCAGACGGGATGCAGCAACAGCAGCAGCAGCAGCAGGATATCTTTAGTACCGGCGGTAGCAGCACCACCATCACCACCACCACCACCACCACCACCTACACCTGGCGTTTTTTCTCTTCCTGTCCCTTTTTTTTTCTCAGCTTTTCATTTTTTACCACAATAATATCCTAATAGTAGGAGGAGAAATGGAGGGGAATGAAAGCAGATAGCGAAACATTTCAGTGAGCAAAACTGAAAAGCTGAAGTCTTGTGAGAGGGATTGAGCCTGCTCTTTGGTTATTTTCTTGAGCAATCCGATAAAGAGCGATGAGTATACCGATCTAACGGTTAAAGCTTAGCTAAACGGTTGTTTAAAGTGCAAGTTCTAGGTCGTGAAGGGAAGAGCTTTAGAGCTGTACTCCTTACTGGCACCGAGAGCTTGCAGACAGTGAGGACTTTGCTGAATCAGAGTCAGCGGGGGAAAAACACAGTGAGGACTTTGCTGAATCAGAGTCAGCGGGGGGAAATGAAAATCAGTAACAGTGAAATACATGGGCGACAATTTGACAATGCTGAACATCGAAAGCTAAGACGGCTGTTTTTTTTAAAGATATATTCAGTATAAAAGTTAAACATTATTTACGTCCGAGACTGTGGGGAAACAAAGTCGTATATGTGAAAAACAACGGATATTTTCATTAACAACAACAATAACAACAAAAACAAACAACCGAAGACATATTTTTAGGACAATTTAACTTCATCAGCTTGAGTCAAATAGGACTTTAAAAAACTGATTGCAAACTTAGAAATGCACTGATATAAATCACCATTCTCTGAAACGGTCAGTAGGAAGCGATAAGCAATTACAAAGCACAATCTTTTGTTCATTGAATGTTTCAAGAATTGATGTTTTTAATTTAAATGTGAAAATTATCAGTCTAACCGGTAAACAAAGTGAACGTAACATAAATCGAAGGTGGTAATGGTTTTTCATGACCAGTAATGTACAATTCACTCAAACTAAACAATTTTCCAATGCAATATTCATTCTCCGAAAACTCGCTAACAGCCATTGTTGTTGCTGATGTTGATACTTAAAAACTACGAGTTCTGTTCATTATCCTTCTGCTCCTCCTCCCTCTCTACCTTCAACTACCACAACTACTATTGATGCTGCTGCTGCTGCTGCTACTACTACTACTACTACTACTACTACTACTACTACTACTACTACTACTACTACTACCACTACTACTGTTACTAACACAACTACTAACTACTACTACTACTACTACTACTACTACTACTACTACTACTACTACTACTACTACTACTACTACTACTACTATACTACTTATACTAATACTAATACCACCACCACCACTACTACTACTACAAATACTACTACTGCTACCACTACTACCATTACTACGTATACTACGTATACTACTACTACTACTACTACTACTACTACTACTACTACTACTACTACTACTACTACTACTACTACTACTACTACTACTACTACTACTACTACCACTACCACTACCACTACTACTACTACTACTACTACTACTACTACTACTACTACTATTACTATTACTACTACTACTACTACTACTACTACTACTACTACTACTACTACTACTACTACTACTGCTGCTGCTGCTGCTGCTGCTGCTGCTACTACTTTAGTGTGAGTTCACATATATGCTAACCAGGATAGTATCATGGTAAAGTGTTATGTCGAATGGGATTTGTACACAAGTAAGATCACGAGATCATGACCTGATGTGTAAGACTATTCTATAATTAAAGAGAGCCGAGAGAGAGCCAGAGAGAGAGAGAGAGAGAGAGAGAGAGAGAGAGAGAGAGAGAGAGAGAGAGAGAGAGAGAGAGAGAGAGAGAGAGAGAGAGAGAGAGAGAGAGAGAGAGATGAAAACCGCGGTCCCTCCCTTCAACTTAAAACTCTGCTTTTTCTCGACTTTATCATCAGCTTCAACATCTCTGTTTTCAGTGAATGTTTTTGTATGATAACAGAACTATCGTGCTACAAATTATTGAGAAATGGAGGACGTTACAAAAATCACCCCAGCACAATGAAAATGATACAGCTCCCAGATACCGGTACGTATGAAGCGAAACTTTGGTGTTGTAAAATTCAAGAAGATTCTCCTAGCATCAGCGTTCTCTTTTTACTGCTCCCAGCTTGAGGACACGGAGCAAGCATCTTCCCCCTCGTGTTGTTTGCGGTTTGAGGAGAGCAGGATAAACTTGAGAGCTTTGCCGCCTTCCCTACACCGGAAGCGATACTTAGTACTGCTTATGGCATCAGAGTATTTGATTGGACGGCGGTTCCGGCTGAATATTGCTTATCTGATTGTGAGGAAAACTAAGAGGATTTGAACCCAATAGAGCATGAGAAGTGATGACACCCACTGTTGATCGACTCGGCCCATCTCGGCAGCCACTGGAAACTTTACTGTCTTAAGTGAGCAGGTGAACTGGGCGCTGGTAATTCACTAATTTCACGACACATTTCATTTTTTTAAAAATATATATTATCATAAAAAAAAAATCAAACACCCCCCCCCCCCAGTAATTTAATTGTTTCGTGTTCATTTTCATGAAACTGCGATGTAGGTGGAAAGTACAAGAAATAAACCAGCGATTTAATCTGGCATATGCCGATATCATATGTCACTGTGACACTTAAAAGGAAAAAACCATCAATATAATTGGATACGTTTAAGGGATAAATCAGCCATTTATTTGTTCGCTATGAAGGACGCTTTTAATTAAACTGATGGTTGTGACAATGTGTCAAGAAGCAAACCAATTCATAGGCTGCAAAGCGTTTGACTTTGAATAAAACAAAACAAAACAAAAACGTAAAGCATATATATATATATATATATATATATATAATAAATCTGTCCCCTGTTCGTCATATCTATTTTTAACTCAACTCACGGTCACGGTCACCTAACTGTCTGGATTAGACTAATTTAAATCAAATTGTATAACGTCATGCTCAAGGACGCCACGATACGATAGTCTTCCATGATTATTTTTCATTATTTTTTTTTTTGCTTAAAAAAAATCAATACCTGACAAAAGCTATCCCTAGCAGTCAACTAACAGTGTTGAACGTTATTGTTCATGGGTAACCGACATCTGACACAACAATTTTAACGGGCTACGGCACTTGGCCCATCTGAGTAACAGTGACATGACTGATACAGAGTGAATTTCAAACACACTTACACTGGATTCGCTCGCAGTCAATCTCACGCCTGAGCATTGTTTCAGCTTTTTGTTCATATAAGGTGGTCCTGGGTATATAAACTAGGCTTATTCCTGAAACACGGCAAACGTCATCGGTTTTAACCGCGGTTCATCGCTTGGGGTGAGTCACAGAGTTGAGTAATAGAGCGTGCAGACCTCACCCAAGAGGCTGGCGGGTCGGAGATCACACCTGGCCGAGAGAGCGGGGCTGCTGCAGCAGACTGCATGTTGCATGACGAGTCCTGTTATCTCGTGCTCCAGTGTTTCCAGCGTGCGAGCCGTATAGAGGCTCGGGCGGGGACAGTTGGAGTTAAGTCTCAGACACACTTGGAAACCTTTTGTAGTCCAGGATTTGTGACCCATTGTGATTCGGCAGTGAGGGCGTGAGAGAGAATAGAGGAGGCGACAGTTGGAGTTAAGTCTCAGACACACTTGGAAACCTTTTGTAGTCCAGGATTTGTGACCCATTGTGATTCGGCAGTGAGGGCGTGAGAGAGAACAGAGGAGGCGACAGTTGGAGTTAAGTCTCAGACACACTTGGAAACCTTTTGTAGTCCAGGATTTGTGACCCATTGTGATTCGGCAGTGAGGGCGTGAGAGAGAACAGAGGAGGCGACAGTTGGAGTTAAGTCTCAGACACACTTGGAAACCTTTTGTAGTCCAGGATTTGTGACCCATTGTGATTCGGCAGTGAGGGCGTGAGAGAGAATAGAGGAGGGGACAGAGCGTAGTGACATAGCGACGGGTAGATTATATGAGACAGAGAAAATGAGGGGAAGAACGGAAGGCATAAGAGAGAGGGAGAGAAAGATAATAGGGTGGAGGCAGAAAGAGAATGTATGGGGAAAAAAGAGAAAAAGAGAAAAGGGGTGAGAGAGTGAAAGAGGGAGGGGCAGAAAGAAAGGGTGAGTTTACTGAGAAAGAGAACGAGAGATCGGATGAATTTAATGCTGCTTTCCCCATCCCTTCATGTAAAGACGTGAGCTAGCTGCTTGCAAAATCGAGTAAAGAGAACAATTCTTGTTTATCATTCGCGATTATTTCCTTGTAAACAATGTTGTAGCACCAACTGACAAAACCAGGCGTTTAATTTCAAAACTCAAGTCTCTCATGGCGTAGAGAATACCCCTTCAGTGGCCTTACGCGCCCGGAGCTTTAGATAGAGACAGTGTACACTACTTGCGAATAGCTGGGTGATACTGGTATCAGGATGGAGCCTCGGCTACAGCAGAGACCCCACACACCTGACAGAAACCCACACACAATTCGTACACTGCAAGATTACCTCATGTATTTTTTTTTTTCGCATAACCAAAGTCCATCCGAGCTGGGAAGATCTGAAAAGATGACAGCACCATACATACTCAAGCCACCGTCAAGCATATATCGGACTGAGGAGACTGTGTGTCTAAGTTAATGTCCAGTGTCCCTCACCGAGCAGTGGAGATCGGAACACATCCTCTAACCTCAGAGTTTCTCAAAAGGCCCCACAAAGTCATGACCGCCTCTGGCGCAATTCTATGTCACACTGAATCCCAGGCACCGCGCTTCTGTACCCCCAGCTGGAGCCAGAGACACACTCCAAGAGTCTTTACGGAGACGGCTTTACATATATTGGGACGGGAAGGGAGAAGTCAAAAATTGAGTCTTATCTCTTTTGTATTTCAATGTGAAAAGGAATTTTAGTGGCAGTAAAAGTACCATACAAGATAACAAGAGAGAGAAAACGGCAGGGGGTGAAAGAGAGACAGACAGAGAGAGAGAGAGACAGAGAGAGAGAGAGAGAGAGAGAGAGAGAGAGAGAGAGAATGGACCACATGGACGCTTCAAAAAGGGAAGGAGATAGAGAGGGAGAGAGAGAGAGAGAGAGAGAGAGAGAGTGGACCACATGTACGCTTCAAAAAGGGAAGGAGATAGAGAGAGGGAGAGAGAGAGAGAATGGACCACATGGACGCTTCAAAAAGGGAAGGAGATAGAGAGGGAGAGAGAGAGAGAGAGAGAGAGTGGACCACATGTACGCTTCAAAAAGGGAAGGAGATAG
>JAWDGP010006599.1:990000-1047500 GCA_033675545.1 Elysia crispata
ACCTTCCTGAAGCCTGGCTCTCTCTCCGGGGAATCTGTGCTACTCAATCTATCCTTATTCCAAACTGCTGGCATCGACGTGGCATTGTTCGGCGTATCTCCAATGGGCAAAAAGTCTGGGACGAGGCTAGCCGAGGACTTGGCGTTGACCATAGTCTCGTCAGAGGTGATGCTGTACTTCCGGGCCACCTCCTTGTCTCTAAGGGACGCGCCCGACGGCTTCCGGCTCTGGAGAACACTGGCAGAACTGGCGCTGCGAAAAATGTTCGGCTTCCGCCCGGATCCAGAGGACGACGAAGGGACTGACAGTAAGACCGTTGGACGCTCGAGCACTGGCCCTGGCGACGGTGAGGGCCCGTGCGGGGTGTTTGGGGCAGATATTGCCTCTGACTTGGAAGCTTTCGGAGGGGGAAGACTTGCTCCAACATCGCTCTCCAGAGAAGGGGCTTCACTCGCGTTATGATATTCCTCCTCCCCGCCAGAGCTGAGATTGTGTTCGTCGCCACCATCGTCATCAGCCAGAGGCTGGCCAGCTAGAGCTGTGTCAGAGCAGGAGCGCAGCTTCGCATCTTCGTCTGACAGGGCCAAAGACTTCTCCAGCCCCATGGCTTCGATCTCCTCTTTGGACAGAAGTGGAGCACTTTGGGACTGCGGGCCCTCGATGGTCTGGGGAAAGTCGAGCATGTCCCTTGCACGATCACCGCTGGGGTCGCTTTTGGATTTCTGTTTGGAAGACTTCCCATTCTTGCGGTCTGAAATATCCACGCCGCTATCTGTGACCGCACTGTCCACAACGTCTTGATAGCTCGCATCGTCAGACATTTCGCTAGCAAACTGGCTGTCGGCGAGAGACACTTGGCTGTGAAGCTTTTGCTCGTCGTCTGCATCAGCAGACGCTTTGAGGGCAGAGAAACCATTGGTGTCTAGAGGACCCGCTTCCTGGTGCGAACTCTTCATGTGAGGAGGGTGCGTGATGAAACGAGCAGACGATTTCTGCGCGGTAGATTTTCCCGAATCGCTGCGTCTCTGAAACCTTTGCCTGGCCTGGTCATCTGGCGCTGAGCCAGTGAGGTCCCCGCCGAGTCGGCCGCGGGTGTTCACCATGGTGATCCCAGACCTCCGCTCTGGAGGAAACCGTTTCGGAGGCTTGGTCGCTGCTAGCTGTAAAAACTTAGAGTTCCGCGGGATGGGGTGGTAGATATAAGTGCTGATGACCGGAGTTGCGTGGTCTCCGCTCTCCGCGATACCCTCGTCTTCTCCAGCGGGTTTCTCCGAGGCAGATTTCATTTTGAAGAGATCCTCCTGGGACCGGATGCTGTTGGTGTCATCGCTGTCTGGAGTTCTCTCCCTCAGGCCTGAGGCATCACTGTCTGGAGTCTTCTCCCGCATCTCATCCTGACACTCTGGCACTGAACGAAAACTTTCCTCAGACGATGTCGCTCGAGAGGACGTGGCTCCTTCTCCTTCAGCTTCTTCGTGCTCAGTTTCTTCCGGTGTTTCAGGAATTTGCTCGTACATCCTCTCCATCGATCGCCTGTCAGGACTCTTTCTGGGGCTCGTTATTTTAGACGCTCCGTGTAGACTAGGTGGTGACGGCGGCAGCTGACTTGTGTTGCTCGCTGGCTGAAGCTCTATAGTTCTGGACACCACGACCACGTCGTTCCTACCACTGACATCCTCCACCTTGGGCTGATCTTGCGAAGCGTGCTTAGAGTTCTTGTTCTTAAGTCGGTCAGTTAAGATCTTCAAGCTCCGGCTCCTGTCTCTGGACAGGCTTGACCGCGACTCATCAGAAACTGGGGACCCGATGCGGGGTGACGCGGTCGGAGACGTGCTGGCAGACACGGACTTGCCCTTGGTGCTCTGAGATGTGCGTGACCGGCTGAAAGTTTTCCAATCTGTTTTCTTCAGGTTCATGATGTCTTCCATGATGGCCTTGATCTCCACCCTGCCAGGGTCTGTTTTGGAGCGAGGGCTACCAGACCGAGGTCCTGACCCAGCAAAAGGAGGCAGTTTGGGCCTTGTTACTTTGGGGGAAAAAGAGCTTGACTGAGGAATACTGGTTTTGTCCTCTTGGCTTTCCATGATGAAGTTTCTTTCTTTAGTTTTTTTTTGTTTTTGTTGTCGATTTTTTTTCTTTTGAAAAAAAATTAGATCAAGCAATCTCTCTGATTATGGCCTACTTTTATTTGTTTGGCAGTGTCTCACTCATAGCTAGGCCGAGCCAGTCCACTATGCCAAGGTTTACTTCACTTGAATCATATTTAGACCCCTATGCATGCATTTTCTTTCTGCAATAAGTATATGTTCTAGTGGAACTTTTTCCTTTCAGCCAATCTCCAAATAAGTTTCAGCAGAATATGCCATCTTTCACCACAGACTGATCAAAATCAAAACCTGAGAAACAAACAAATTAAAAAAAAAGTTCCGTTAATGAATAACGTCAATGCCTTTAATGCAAATAACGAAAATGAGCTAAGTTACTTTTTCATTGATTACAAATAAAAACAGTTCTCATCTTGTTCCCCTGAAAAAAAAAAAAAAAAAAAAAAGGGATAAATTCGTCTTTATGAGATACTATAGGTGGAAAAAAGGAAAGAAAATCATACAGGGACCAAGTATATAATAAACTATTTTTTCTCTTTCATTTACAGCATCTAAGTAGGACCTGTTGCTAGCTCAGGGGGTCTTACCTATAGTCACTTGGTGACAGAAATTGGAACATATCAAATCAGCCTTCTCTAATGAGCACAGACACAAAGAGGGCATGAGCAGGTCAGATAGATATGAGAGAGACAGAGAGAGAGACAGAGAGGAGGGGGGAGAGAGACAGAGAGGGGGGGGGAGAGAGAGACAGAGACGGAGAGAGAGAGAGAGAGAGAGAGAGAGAGAGAGAGAGAGAGAGAGAGACAGAGACAGACAGACAGAGAGAGACAGAGAGAGAGAGAGAGAGAGAGAGAGAGAGAGAGAGAGAGAGAGAGAGAGAGAGAGAGAGAGAGAGGGGGGGGGGGGGTGTTTCGTATATACTATATAAAATATCATCTATGAAGCCTTAGGCCAAAAAGCAACAGTGAGCTTTAGAGCTTTAAATACAATTTTTTTCTCTATACCAAACGACGCTGTAAAACTAATTGTTAACAAATGTATTACAGTCATATGAATCTAAAAAGTTGTTAAGACTTTAATTGCATAATTTTATCATAAAACATACATGTATTAATACTCAAACACATCTTATTACAAAAAAGTGAATTTGTAATAAGATAATTATAATACTTAAATTGTGAAACTGCTCAAGATCATAAATAAGAAGAGTAAACAAATACCTGTCTGTATTTATGTAACATAAGCATCATCTTCCCATGAACTTTTTCTTTCTGAATGAGTTATTTACCTTTTGAAACATCCATCTCTATTAAAAGAAAGTTTGTTGTTTCTCACCAAACAGTTTCTAAATAAAATAATCCATTTGAGGGTGATTCGTTTCAAGAAAAAACAATTAAAATATAACTGAATGAAGCTGGAGAACTTTCTTCTTACACTAAAAGCTTACGCCATTTTACGTTTTATAATTTTTTTCCTTATAAACATAATGAAAGGTTTCTGTATTGATTGTTGCTTTTCCAGCTTTTATTATAACTTAAACTTCACAAGTTTTTCTTTAAATTAATTAAATCGGATGTTCAGTTAAAACTCTGAAAAAAAAATGCTAATTCTAAAATCCCTCTGCCCCCCCCCCCGTAGAAAATTCTGAAGAGAAAAAAAAGAGGCTGTGAATTTTTGGTGAATTTCGGCAGTGTCTATGAAGGTAATCAAAGGCATGACTTTTTATATTATTTATAAAGAAGAAGAAGGCTTGAAATCGTACTGTCCTTTTTTGTTTTGTCAATGAGCATTTTTTTTTTGGATAAATGTGGGAGGGGGGGGAAGCATCAAGCACCTTAAGCACTGTCAGTCCGAGATTCTATCAACTGATCTATCTGGTACTTTATAATTAGGTCATTACCTGTGATTACATTAATGAAAGGGCCTTATGTCTTTGGTATCTAGGTCATTTAACTTCACTTGTAATCTTATTTGTTGCATGGAAGACGGATACATTTATAAATGTCATCTTTTTTTTTTTTTATCAAAATACTATCTGTCTTGGCTCCTGATCATCTTACTTACAGCACTATAAATTATAACTTCTATTTAATTTCAAGACTACACAACAACAAAAGCCAAGAAATTCCACCTGCAGCATTGCTTGCTAACATGATCACAATCAGGAAAAATTTTCCCCATCATGAAATGAGTACACATTACAAATTCTCATATGAATATAATTAGATCTATGTAATAACTTAGTTTCTTCAATGTAATTAGAACTTATAGAAGGGGAATAAATTAGATGGGCATGGTTGACCTATAATGTTGATGCTACAGCAACCACTGCAAGGGGCTGCGACCTTTAACATCATGTACTCGTAGATAGATAATGTAACTTTAAAGGTTGTGAGGTGAAACAAAATGATGATTACGAATGGTTTTTACTTGAAAAGTAATAATAGGCAAAACTCAACACTGTGAGCTATATTTTAAATAATTTTAAAAAATCATAAGTAAATCATGAGCTTTATTTTGCCAATAAAGCCAATATATCACACCTTGGCTGTTTTTATACGATATAGATCTAGTACAAATATTTTTTAACTCTCTCATATCTAACCTTAAGGTAAAAAATGCCTGAATTCCTCAGTTAAAAAGTGCCAAAATTATAAAAATGGAAATAGCAGCAAAAATTGATTGATCTAAATTTCCATCTAAATGATGAAAGTTGATAATACTTTTCGTTCTGTTACAATATGAGCTGACTTGTAGGCTAAGTCTCAAATCAGAAATCACCAAAATAAAAAAAAAATAATGTATCGGCGAAATTGCACTGATACATGGATCTGAGATTTAAGTTACTAGGGAGAAGAAAGAAAATAAAAGTTTTTCTCCGGCATTGATAATAGATTCATGCTAGATCTAGATCTAGATCTACGTTTGATTCCAGATCTTTATCTCTGGGTCTCCGTACTAGATCTAGAATCTAACTCTATATCTGGATCTATAGGCTAGGGATTTCGAAGGCTTAAATTCACTAGATCTATTACCAGAGCGCTGGGCCTACGGCTGATTGCCTGAGGGCCCTCTTCGGCAAAGTTTAGAAACGGTAATAAAAGTTATTCGCTTAGAATCTATTCTATTATACGAGTAATTAAATGAAACTGAAAATTTGAAATTAGATACAAAAGTGCACACACAAGCGGCAAGCACAAGATGAACTTTGCATAAAAATCGAAGCAATAATAATACAGCTGTGACTTACCTTTCTGAAGACACAAGCTTATCCGCCATGTTGGAATACGCTCAGCTGCCTGGTTTGCCTACCCTCGACTCTCCCCTCCCGACTGAGCGGTTGCTCCAGCCAGCTACTGCCTGAAAGCTCTGCCTCCGTCTGTTTGCAACCCCTGTGATATGGGCCCAGCACTGAGGAGCAAAGTTTGTCACCTGTGTAAAGTATTTCCTGGCACTCTCACCTTTGGAATTAATTTGAAACGCTTGCACGTTTGAAATAACCAAATGATGCTAACTTTACAGAATAATTATCTCCTTGTAAAGTCGGTTAAAGCCAGTATCCTTTATAGAGCCACATTTTTTTTGTAGGCCTGTATCTTGCGAGGCAGGGAGTCACACCTTGAAACCTAGCATTCTTCAAGATGGGCCAGAGCCAGAAGCTATTTTGGGAGCTAAAATTCCACGGATGGCTCAAGTAGAGAGGAAGATGAGGCGGGTAGAACGAAATCAGCAGCTAAAGGGGTGCATGTTCAGCAGGCATCGACCAATCACAGAGCCTTCTCCTCAGACTTGACAAACACCGTCTTTCTTGAGCGCTCCTCTTGCGGCAAATAAAAGAATTATTATTTAACTTAAAATGTTTGGGGAAGGGGTGAGGTATATTTTTACTTCTATCAATGCAGGGATGAGACACGTTTTACTCGAAAATAATGGTAATTTTGGAGACTGTTTAAAAATAGGTTAGCACAGGCTAGTGGTGAATATCTGATTATCTCTGACTCTCTCAAGGTTAAAACTGGTAGGCTACCAATCATAGATTCACAGGTGGGTGATGTATACGGTGAAGAACTACTCACGGGAAGATAGGATCGCGCTGGCTTATTTTCAAAAGTAGGTATAGATAGGGGGAGGAGGGGGTGGGGATTTCATCCTCTGTTCTGAGCTCTGGGTATCTCAACAGCTCTGAATTAGTTTTTATTACCATGTGGCCTAAATAAAGATGGTGGGTCTACCAGTAATATAAGCAGACTGTACAGCCGCCTTCCCCGTGGGTAAACTTGTAGTTCTAGCATGCGTGCACGCCTCAACTCACACGTATTTATGAATGGATTTTTTCCTCCAGGGACTAACGGAGGAGATTAGCAAGTCTTAGAGATGTGAATGGGGATGCGCACAGTTTTTATTTTTCCGCCATATGATAAAAAAAAGTTGTGGTTGGTTTTTTGTTGCTGTATTTCTACAAGTTACTTACAGCTCCGGCAGTCTTTTTTCGGTAAAGCAGGTCCATCAATGGAATAAAAAAATATTACGCGACCTCTCTCTTACGGAAGTAGATTTTCAGCAAATCCTTTTTAAATCGGCCACCAAACTGTATCGATATTGCGTTTAAAGTTTTATTTTATCCTGAATAAAGTCGCCTTTTGTAAAACACATTAACAATAACATTCGTAAATCTGTATTGAAGTGCGTAAAAAGATCTGCTAACTTAAGATATCACGTAATGCATAAGCATAAATACACGCATTGTATTAATATTATTGATTTGTGTATTTCTAAGGTAAGGTATACATTTAGCAACAAAAATGTTTTATAGACAGACTTTTTTAATGACGAATGTTGGCGCCAAACGTCTCTGTAGGTTGCGCGATGAATTCGATGTACGCTGGGAAAGTCCCGTGATTAAAACCTTGCTCTGGGCAGGATCAAGTAATTTTTGGTGTTGACATCGGAGCGCTTTTGATTGAAGCGAGCTTCTTGCTCTCTAACACTGGAGAGTGGCTTTGAACATGTGCTATTGTTTCTAGGCCTCAGTAACTGTTGCTTTAATAATATGCTTTAGGATGTACAATTCAATCTTCTATAGCGGTCCCACAAGACTAAGACCGTGAAAAACCTGGAACAGTTTTAAAGATGCACAAACGTCACGATTTAGTTGTGGCGTTCAACATGGACATGGCTGATACAATAAGCAAAGATTGAGAGAATGAACAGTGCTTTATTACATACATTTAAAAAAAAATAATTAGATAAAAAATAATTATATTTTCTAACGCATTCATAATACGATTTTTTAAAATTCCCATAATATTTACGCACCGGTTTGTTTCTTTATTTATTTCTCCAGATTCTCTCATTTGTAATGAATGGGCAGGCTTTATTAGACGAAAGATATCGTAGAATATCAGATGTTAGAAATATATTTATATTGCATTCAGGCTGCACTTTTGTAAGAACTGTATGAACTGTAGTTATAAACACTAGTGAGCGCTACCTAAAATCTTGCTGTTATAATTCTTACTCATGGTTAACCAAGTGGTCTGCCACCTCTTAATTTAAAATTACAATAATTTCGAGGCATATAATGAAAATTATATTCTTATCGTTCGTCCTAGATGTCTGTGCGCTCAACGTCAAATCGACTTATTGGTTGTTTTGATGTGATATGGATCTTCCATATCAAGATTACAGGTCAATCAGGAGGCTAGTTAAATTGGCCATGAACTTCTCTTCTCCTTTGAAGGGGGTGTAGTGGCGTGTCGGTATAAACCATGCTCTCTTTAAGGGGGTGTAGTGGCGTGTCGGTATAAACCATGCTCTCTTTAAGGGGGTGTAGTGGCGTGTCGGTATAAACCATGCTCTCTTTAAGGGGGTGTAGTGGCGTGTCGGTATAAACCATGCTCTCTTTAAGGGGGTGTAGTGGCGTGTCGGTATAAACCATGTTCTCTTTAAGTGGCAAGGCGACTATGAATCGATGGTTTGAATGACACAATGACAAGCGTGTTTCGGTCATTTTTAGCCTACTCCTAAAACTCTTGCTCTTATAATTTGTAGTAGTAGTAGTAGTAGTAGTAGTAGTAGTAGTAGTAGTAGTAGTAGTAGTAGTAGTAGTAGTAGTAGTAGTAGTTTCTAGTAGTAGTTTCTAGTAGTAGTAGTAGCAATTGCAGTAGCAGCAGCAGTATAAGTAGTAGTAATAATAGTAGCAGCAGCAGCAGCAGCAGCAGTAGTAGTAGTAGCAGCAGCAGCAGCAGCAGCAGCAGCAGTAGTAGTAGTAGTAGTAGTAGTAGTAGTAGTAGTAGTAGTAGTAGTAGTAGTAGTAGTAGTAGTAGTAGTAGTAGTAGTAGTAGTAGTGGCGTTGGTGATGGTAGTGGTAGTAATAGTAGTAGTTGTTGTTGTTGAAAGGAAAAACAGTAGCATCAACCAAATAAAAGAACAAAAATTGTCATTGACAACAGTAATAACAAAGGCAATTAGAAGTAAACCAATTAGAAAAATATAAAGGGGTGGGAATGAAAGAATAGCATAGGGGAAAGAGGAAATTTATGAAACTTAACAACGGGGGAATTTGTGGTTTCATTTTTTTTTAAATAAAGTGAGGTTCATCCTTTTCGAGAGATCTAAGCGTACTTCAAAGCATTGTTACACAAAGTCATGGTAGGATTATTAAACACTTTGTTAAATCGTAGAATCCATCCCTCACCCTTTGATATCTGATTTTTTTTATATCAAATTCGATCACTTCGACTCTTGTCGGATAAAAACGATGATCGGATTCATGTAGTAAAAACTTTTGAAGATCAGACGAGTTGAGTGGAAGTTGGCGATTCACCTACGGCAAGCGGGATCAAACTTCATCATCAGCTACAACGGCAGCTATTCAGGGCACAGGGTGACAAAAGCTATAAGAAGAGGGAGGAAAATTAGGGGTAGAAGAAATGTGAGGAGAGATAAGAAACAAGAAGGACCTATCATGAACCCCGCTAACGCTACCGACTATCATTATTTGAAAATAGACGAAGAGATCAACTGCGTGATTTTCTCTGCAATGGAGCACAGGCAGTTTTTAGATGTTACCTTGGCTTCCTGTTTCCCCCCTAACACCTCCTTTCCCTTCCCGCTCCTTTTCTCTCTATCCTCGCATGTGCACGCCTATCTGTCTGTGTATGTGTCTCTCTCACATACACACACCATTTTTATTCTTCCCTCCCACACCTTCTTTTTTTCTTTATTCATTTTCCGTGTTGTTTAAAAGACGATATATTTCGTTTTTTCCCAATGCTGCGCTGAATATACCTTTCTAATACACCGAAGACAAGCCAAGGTCTTTTCTAGAATACTTCGGTAGCTGAGAGGAAACAAGGCCACAGGTAAGATCTAACTTAAGACCAGAATGATGCAGGTGAGCCTGAAATCAGAGACACGGGTTTTATCTACTCTTTACGATAAATACCCATACATTGTCAGAGGTCAAGGTCGGATAAGACATTCTCGCTTGGTCTTGTACAAATGAATAAAGCATCTTGTCTTTATTTGTCTCCCTTACAAATTTCTTCGCTGCATCCAACTCGACTTCCTTGTACACATCCTGTAGCCTTACCTCGTGGCTCCGGCGCGCGGCTCGGGCTGGCACAGTGCCATTCTGTGTTTATCTTCCCCGGTTTATTTACACCAGGCCCGTGCCTCGGACTGCCTGCTAGTGCTACTGCTCCCACTCCAGGCCTGCCAGTCTGCCCCCCCCCCGTGTACTGGGAACCCTCGAGGTTTTTAACTCGAGAACACCAGAAGTGGTTGGTAACTGTGAGCTTGTGGAATCCAGTCAATCTACATCAACAGGGAAGGGGAGGACGAGGTAGATCGCTGGAGTGTGAGACTGGGGGTGTAAACAATTACATATTCAGAATATGATGTTACTGATGATGGTTACAGTAGTGTTGATGTTGTTGGTGAAACGGTTGTTGGAATGAGAGATATTGTTGTCGATGATGGTAACTGGGTTGTTGATGTTGCTGGTGGCAATCACAGAACTATTACTGTTGATGTTGAGGAAGGTGATTATGATGGATAATGGGAATGGAGATAATGATGATGATGCTGATAATATGTACAAACTTAAATAGTTGCAGAATATTTACTGTAGCTGCTGGTGCAGACGAAGGTTCAGCGACAAAGAAGTTGATCACGATATTTGGTTGATGATGATGAAGGGGATGGAAATGATAATGATAACGAGGAAGAGGCGGAAAAGGAGGATACTAATGATAATGAAAATGATGGTGAGGCTGATAATAATGATTGAAACGATGATGATGACAATGGTGTGTCAGTGAAAACTTATTGATTTATTTGGAGATTTCAATAACCTAGACGACCTTTTCACCTCCACAATTTTATTTTCGTTAAAAAATGTCGCTTTCGTGCTAGGACAAACTGACAAGGATGGTTGCTTTTTTTGGTATCTTTCATGTTCCCTGAGTTCCTTGAAGAAAGTGCCTTTTAGTTAATAGAGACACTTGAAAGGCAGTGTTTTCCCGTCGAGCTAGTGTTAGGGATCTGGCCGCATCACCCAATGGCAAGTATAAATGCTGTAGGTGTCATAGAACATGACAGTTGCCTTCTGCTAAAAAAAAAAAAAAAAAAAACCAACATGATATAATTTCCTCTCCCCTTAACAAAGCGTGTTTATTGGTCCTAAATAAAGTAGGCATGATTTATCATCATTCGACATCAGTGTGCACTAACTATACTGAAAAAAGAAATTGAAACAAACTTTCAATGTAGCTGCGTCTGCTGCGAGGTAAACTCACTACTCGTGTAAGATTTGAGACGACCTTATTGTTGTGAGTATGTCTAGCTCCACCAATGCCATACCCCCCCAACCACACGCAAACACCCCTTGCTCTAATTCAGCATGATTTTGGCCACCGATGCCAACTCTGTCAAAGGACTGGACATTTTTTTAAGAAGACCTGCATCTCTTACGTTCTCAAGTGCTTTTCCAAGGGTCCTGAACATGACTGACGATATCCACCATTTTATTTTATTTTTTTTTAATCTCACAAGGGAGCGTCGCAGAATTTCCTGCTCTAAAAAAAAAATAAACTACTTGAATAAGCTAGCATTTAGACAAACTCTCCCACTGAGTGCTATAAGGTTTCCAGTTTTACGCCAATTTAGAGAGCTCAGACATGTTTGACGAAAAGTTCCCAGGAGCTCAACACCCACAACTGGGCCCACTAAAGATTCGAACAGGAGCGTATCTTGTTCAACGGGGGCCATAATAGTATTGTTACTGGGTAAGATTAACAAATTATGGTTTTGGTTGACAAAGGCAGCATATGAGGTTTAAAGCTTTTATTTGAAAAGTATCTATCAATTCAAGATGACCGCCATACCTTTGATATACATCAATGATATGGACAACAAAATAACAATATGGCCTAATACATTTAATGATCATTCTTAAGTTAAAATAAACTCTTTTATCGAAGAAAGAAGTAAATGAAGTAATCAGCAATTCGAGTTAGCCACCACATTGTGTAATAAGGTAAGATAAAAATAATAAAAACTAATAAACCTTTAATACATTTTATTATACAATTCGGCAGCCATCTTTGATAATATAATATTTCGGATATAAACTTTCCACCTTCATTGGTTTACCATCTTGAATTCTTACGTCAAACATTTTTTCCTGATCTCCTTCATTAATCGACAGACAAAAGTTAAATTTGGTGTTTCCCTGCGGCGATTACTATAATCGGTAAATTTCAAGTTGAACGTACGTGTCTTTGTCAGCTGGGATACATTCTGTCGTGAAAACGAGGCTGGATCACATTAATACTAATTGAGACATCGACAGAACATTCTAGCCAGGATTCAAACTAAATTGAGATTTCATAATCCTTCAAGACATGAGTTGAGAGAGAGAGAGAGAGAGAGAGAGAGAGAGAGAGAGAGAGAGAGAGAGAGAGAGAGAGAGAGAGAGAGAGAGAGAGAGAGAGAGAGAGAGAGAGAGAGAGAGAGAGAGAGAGAGAGGGAGAGAGAGAGACAGACAGAGAGAAAGAAAGAGAGATACACACACACTCATAGATAGGCAGAGGAAATATGCTAATGAAATTTTTTAAGTAAGAAATATGAAATGTAAAAATGATAAACAACAAAAGTAAAGCCAAAAAAGAAAAGATAAAGGAGATTGATAAACACAAATGATTAAAGAAAGCAAAACATAAATTTCAGTCATTGCTATACGTTAAAATTTTGTAACCATTCACACATAATAAAGAAAAAAAAACAAACATGGTACAAAATGTTTACTTTATTGCCGATTAAATATATGACAAGATAATATACTTTAGAAGTACAAGGAAAATCTAATTCATAAACGTACTTTTATCAAATAAATCGCACACTTGCACACATATTGCAATAAAAGCATAAAACATGTTTCAAACTTTAACATAACATATGCGTAAAAAGATATAATATAATATTGCCAGTTAAGTTGTTTCTTTGGATTGTTGTTCTAATTTCACGACTTGCGTTTAAGAAAACATTAGAACATTGTGATGATAGAAAGTGACATTCTTTTAAGCTTAGGATATAAAAATAGATGCCAAGTTAAATAATTATTTATGTGAGAATGAGCTTGTGGAAAGAACACAATCATCAAAAACCTTAAATAATATTGTTGGGCCAGGTTTCGTGTTACAGTAATGTATTACAGAAACAATTCATGCACCAACTAGCTTTGGTCAGACCAAGGTATACAACCAAGCAGAAAAGAAAAACCTGCATGCACTAATTTGAAATAAACTTCTCTTTCTTCGATTTGGTAGCAGCAGCCCACTATTTTTATTTATCTGAAATAATTACATCTATGTCTTTTTGGGCGCATTGGACTTTTTTACAAAGCATTTTCATTGCACAAAAATCTGTGTGTTTATTTTATTTAAAACAACAAATATTCATCTAATTTTTTGTATTTGATTAAGTTCTGATTTATTAGGATTGTTTAAAAATAAGTCTCAGACTGACTTCTTATCTATCAAATATTCAACATTTTCTTTAAATATAGCTGAAAGGATATTAATTTCACATTATGAAAACATAAAATAGCTTGAGTATGGAATCCAATTCTTGTTGGTGAAACAAATTTTCCTATGCCCATGCGTGCTTGTTATTTCAAAAGTTTCAAGGAAATTCACTTTAGTTGATAAAATAATTTGTCTTCAGATCATCTACGAATAAGCAGCTTCTTCAGGTAAATAAATAAAAAATATAGGCACATAAAAGGTAGATCTCCAATTGTTTTAAGCCCGAACATATAATACAGATTTATTGAATGTGTTCAAGTCTCATAACCTGTGGGCTGGAAATCCTTTTATATGAAGCATATTTCTCAGGAACATCCTCTAACCATGGTAATATTTATGATTGTATTCATATTTTTTTAAAACTTGGACTAGTTTATGCACATCTTATTTTTCAATTTTAAAGTTATATGAGCAGGTGATGTATGAATGGGAAGATAATAAAATTGAATGGATGGAAATAATACTTAAAAAAACTAAAAAAACTAACAAAGATGAATACAGTGATTTACTGCAGTAAATAGGCTCAGAACCACACTAGTTTCTTTCCAAAAAGGTTTTCACATAACAAAATCAAAACTTCCAGACAATATAGCATCATCATTGGTTGAACCATTGAAACGTGTGACTGCTTTCTGATAATTTACAACATAATTTGTATAAAACTATTAAAAGACCTATGTGATTGTCCCTTTGTCACACAGTTCCAGTTCATATCATCTTCAAACCATCTTATACCTGATGCATATGTATATCTAGCATTGGCTTCCTTTTTAAAGTTTTTCACTACACACTACTACTGAAACAAAAAAAAAAAAAAAGAGAAAAAAAGGAAAGGCTAAAAGTATGAATCCTATGAATGACTCAAGTCTTCATGGGTGAGATAGTTTGATTTATCAATAAACCCTTCAATTATTATTTATGATATTTGGCATTTTATGACTAGAAAATTGTGAAATAGATGTCCCATTTTGTTTTTGCCCTTTAAGCTTTAAAGATAGCTCCTTTGCGACACTACATCCCGGCTTACAATACAACTGTTCGTTAAGCCCTTATTGACTTAAAAAACCCCCCACAAAACAACAACCAAAAGCAGTAATGGGAGTTGCACAGGACAACAGAAAAAAAAGTTGTTCTCATGCTGAATACAATGAAAATGATATCATAGGACTAATCAACTCTATCCTTGTCTTAACATGCATTTGATGCAATTACAGATGGAAAACCACAAGGTTGAAATTTCAGCCAAACTCAAAGAATATTTGAAACAAATAAAGTGGATTTCATTCAAAATTTATGACAAGTCACATTGATGAGCCATAAATTGATGCATTAATGCAAAATTAAAACAACAAAATACAAGCATTCTTGAACATTTAAAATTACATCACTTAAAATGAACTTTAAACATACTTGCTCTTCCGTTTTTATAGTCAGAGGAATCCACTTGAAGTCAACACCACACTGTGGTCTCACTTTTTGCCTTCTTTGTTCAAGTAACTAATTTTCTGATAAGTCAACCATTAGGGACATTTTCACATAAAGCAGGTTCGATTAGGGATGCGTGGGCAGGATATAGCTCTTTGTTTGTAAACCCAATACAGTCATTAAGTCAATGTGTATTACTAGTATGCTTAACAAGGCCTAGCTAAATTTGGGTGGTCTTGCACTGTTGTAAAAGTAACAAAGAAGGGTGTGTAGGACTTGGGCGAGATGGAGGCTGAGTGTGGCTAGGCTAGATCCTTGGTTCGCATCATTTGTGGCAAACGGTGCATTGTTTTCTTCTCACCGCCTCTCGCCTTTACCAATAGCACTCTTTTCAGAGCCTCCAATAATGCTTAACATTTTTTTTTAATCAGGCTGTTATTCTTTTTTCTGCTGAAAACAGGACGAAAGAAATGATGGTCCTAAGCCCATTCTAACTGAGGGTAAAACTGGGAAAAAATATACATAGAGCAGGAATTTTGTGGTTTTGTGTGAAGTGCATCAAGTTGTTAAGTAAACCTCTTTTCAGACTTAGTATGCTTCTCTCTTTGCCTAAACAACATACAAAATTAATTTACCACACTATAAGTACGAAATGGAGAATGTCAAAGATAGACCACCTGTCGTTATAACATGACTTCTTCCACTTTCTTCCTGGGAATGGATAAATTCAACCTTGCTTAAAGTCAACAATTTTTTTTTGGTCCCACGGTGTTGACTTTAAGTGGATTCCACTGTAACACAGGTCTTTATAAACATACTTTCCCTTTCTGAAAATAGCAAATTGCAGCGAAATCAGAGTTCTCTTTACGTATGATAAAAAAAAATGCCCCCACAAATTTTGCAGAGGTTTTCACCTCCTCTTTGCCACACTGCATATCTTAACATTCTCCCCCCCCCCCCCCCCTTTTTTTTTTTCTGTTTACTCAGCTCTTGATTATGATTGATGAGTAATACTGTTTTGTCCTGAATGTGTAAGCTGCTGATGAATCAGAAATATTCCATCCAACAATAACCACAGTCCATCAAACAAGGAGCTGTGTTTTAAAATCGTGTTAAGGATAATATTAAAAAGGCACATTGGAGTCCAACTTTGAAGATTTATTTTTCTTTTGCAAAACAACAGCTGATAAATCCAGCAAGAACCTAAAAATATGATTTTATTACAAGTCTTGACGGATGTAAACTTACAAAAACTCTTATTAAATTAACAATTCCACATTCATTATGGGACTTTTTTTTTTAAATCATAATCACATGTCATGTATGATGAAAAACCTATCTTAAAGAAAATCTCTAAAAAAAAAAAAAAAAAAACCCAACCAAAAACATTGCAGGCCAAAAGCTTTTCTGTAAAAACACACTGACATCAACATGTATCACATTATAAGAGTTATAGTTAGTATGACACTTCAATTATTGTTAAAAAAAAAAAAAGAATCGATGTAAATTCAGATGCAAAATCTTCCAGCATAGAATGGCAAATCAGATCTTGAAACCTTCAGGGAGGGTTACAGTTTTTGCATGCAGCGTAAAATTACATTTATGACATACATGAAATTTGCAAAAGCTAATTGTACAAAATTTACATGAAAAGATCAAAACTAGTTTATTTTAACCAATCCTTGAATTCTAGAATCTTACAGTTCAATTTCATCATTCCTCCTCTGACTTTATGTGATTTTTTTAACTGGAATAACTCACTGGTTTGGCAAAGAGATTGAACTTGAAGAAGATTGAGATAATCAGTTTTGTGTGCAAACTGAAGAGACTGATTTTGTGTAATGTTTGAGATGGTTAACTTTGTAGACAGAATGAGAAATCTGGCTGCATGAAACAAAAGACTATGGTGATCTATTTTATAGAAAACGGGTTGATAATCCAAAATGATGGTGATAAATTATTATAGAAGGAGAATGAGAGAATTTATTATTTTTTTTTCATTTTTTTCCCCTTAAAGTAAACGTCAGAATTGAAGTAGCTGATGCTATAGACAGATTAATATATGCATAGCTGGTTTGAAGATTAAGTTGAAATAGATAATTTTGCTGACAGAATGAGTCATGATTTTTCAGGGAAGGATGCAGACTATTTTGTAGATATATTGACAGAAATGACTTTGCAAATAGGATGAGATATTAAAAAACAGCTTGAGAGATCTCATTCTTAAAAAACTTATTATTCAGATCACAGTTGTGGATCAGATGTGCTTTGAAATTCTATATTTATGCTACATAATGCCCCTGACTAGGGAAGTGGCCAAAGCAAATCTGAACTATCTATAAAATATCATACAGGAGCAGCAAGAATCATATTTATGTATTAACTGCACATATTTTGATTAGTGCAAAACAGAACAACCAGGACCACCACCTCAACAGCCCATTGGACCTTCGATGTAGGAGATAAAGAGATAAAGGTAGAATATAGATCAATTTGAATATGTATTATATAAATATAAATATGAATAATTTTATCATACAGATTCATAAATACTAATTGCAAAATGCTCGCAACACATAAAAGTATCTATAATGCAATAAATTACATGCACAGGATATTGCTCTCAAGAATCTATTTTGGAAGGCTAAGGTATGAAATAACTGATCTAGTATACATGACTACTGTTCAACTTGAACAATAACAAACTGCTTGAGTATTGGAAAGAGATGTATAATTGTCTCTATTATCACAGATTCTCATTTCAATTATTGCATACTATCTTTTATCCTTTTGCACTATCACTTTGGCTGGCAATGGGAGGCTCATGTCTTAAAGCCCATCAGACAATTCCACAAAAGACAAGTAGACAATATTTTCGATTATTTAGTTTACAATGTAGAATTTCCCAACAGTATCATAGCTTCTCACTAGCAATGAAAGTATATTTTCATTGGGAAATCATTTTTGTGAAAATTCCAATAGTTAGTACGCTGTAACAGACTAAGTGTATATCTAATTTTGACTCCCAATGTTAAATCACTTAGACTGCTCTCGTGATTCACATGTTTCCATTAATATCATTTTGAATATATCTTACCAGACTTTAAAAAAATTTTGAATAAAAAAAAATAGAAGCATTTGGAAGAATAATTTGTTTCAAAACAGCCTTCACTTATACTTCTAAACAGAATATTGCGATTTTTTTTTTATATAGGAAGTGCAATAGACCATGCAGGGAAAAAGTGCTACAAAATGTTGTCATCATAATGACAATCATTATATTATCTGGACTGTAGACACTTTGTTTGAAAAAATACTGGCCCTTCCTACACTATTATTTATATCTGAGACTTTTCTCATTCTTTTGTCATAATGAAGTAATATGGAATTTAATGTTAGGACCTACGTTTTTTTCTAAAAAAAAAAGTAATGCTTTTCAATATTTCTCAACGAAATTTATGATCTATGATCTTCCACAAGACATAAGATTAACTCCACAACAAATAACAACATAAGGTTAAACAAACCTAAATAAGTATGAAAATTAATTTAAATGATATACAGCATATAAAACATGTAACAAAACTTTGTAAGTTATTAGAAGATAAGCTATGGATCACAATACTTCCCACACAAATTGTAAAACATTGATGGATTAAAGGTTTAACAAGTGAGGGTACAAAAGTATGGATGCAAGTTGAAAACATTAAAAAGAGAGTGCAAAAAAAAAAAACCCACCATAACTTTGTTAAAGGCACAATGAAGTAATTTTCACAACATAGTGATATTTAAAAAAATTTGGTCTTGGCCCATGTGGTAAATAAACACATATTTTATGCGCCAAGTTTAAACTTAACCAAGTGCCATCATGGTTTCTCTGATGCCTCTTTTGACTGTAAAATGTTATAATGAGCATTAGTCTCTACTTCATGAAGCTACATACAATTATATCATCCATTTTTCTTTAAATTCCTCTTTCCTCAGAAACGAAAATTACATTAAATTAAAGACTTTAAAGTTGCTATTTTCAGAACTGGTTTCTGTGATATCCAAATCAATAGGACTCGGGTCTTGACATACAAAAGCAAAAGCGACCACCACGAATAATGCGTTTCCAAGTATTCTCCTCTGTTGATGAACAAAAAGAAGGAAATTACATAAATATATGCAAGTGTTAAGAACTGCGATAAATCTAGCCATACCAAATGACTGTAAATATGGTAAAAAAGATCTTTATCCAAGAGTAAAACAAATACCAAGCAAAAAAAACTTTTCTTTGGGACTCTCTTGGTCAAAGATTACAACATCAACAAGAAATTAAAGTATATCAAAGATATCAGAGACTGAAGTGAAAGTTGAGTTTCTGTTTTGAGCCCAAAATAGTTGCAAAAAATGAGTCACTCATAGAGCTTAGTTAATGCTCCATGTTGCAATAAAGATTAAATTTTTAAATAATGTTTCTGATCACACATCTCAAGAAACTTCCATTTAAAACTGAATTACTCATTTTTTCCTTTGTGCTTTCAATGCATATCAATATATGATTATGGCAAAAAAGGCAAAAAAACACAACCAAAATTTACATTAAAGCAAATAGCATATTTTCTCACAGCCAAAATCTATGACTTTTCCTACGGTATTTCATGTATTTCTAAACATCTCATGTCAATCACAACCCTGCTGTATTAATAAATGATGCTGAGGAAAGCAGGACCCTGTCAGAGTTTCACAACACTCTATTTCAATAAACAATGCAACAGAAGGCAGAAACCTGTCAGATTAATACCATGCTCTATTTCAATAAACAAAGCTACAGAGGGCAGAAGCCTCTCAAATTAATACCATGCTCTATGCCACAGCAGGCAGAAGCCACTCAGATTAATACCATGCTCTATTTAAAAAATCAATGCTAAAGAAGGCAGAAGCCTCTCAGATTAATATCATGCTCTATTTCAACAAACAATGTTCCTGAAGGCAGAAGCCTGTCAGAGTTTCACCATGCTCTGTTTCAATAATCAATGCTACAGAAGGCAGAAGCCTCTCAGATTAATACCATGCTCTATTTCAATAAACAATGCTACAGAAAGCAGAAGCCACTCAGATTAATACCATGCTCTATTTCAATAAACAATGCTACAGAAAGCAGAAGCCACTCAGATTAATACCATGCTCTATTTCAATAAACAATGCTACAGAAAGCAGAAGCCACTCAGATTAATACCATGCTCTATTTCAATAAACAATGCTACAGAAGGCAGAAGCCTCTCAGATTAATACCATGCTCTATTTCAATAAACAATGCTACAGAAAGCAGAAGCCACTCAGATTAATACCATGCTCTATTTCAATAAACAATGCTCCTGAGGGCAGAAGCCTCTCAGACTAATACCATGCTCTACTTCAATAAACAATGCTGTAGAAGGCAGAAACCTCTCAGATTAAAACCATGCTCTATTTCGATAAACAATGCTTCAGAGGGCAGAAACCTGTCAGCCTAATAACATGCTCTATTTCAATACACAATGCTAAAGAGGACAGAAGCCTGTTAGGCTTTTGCCATGCTCTATTTCAATACACAATGCTACAGAGGACAGAACCCTGTTAAAAGTATTACCATGCTCTAATTCAGTACGTAATGCTGGGAAGGGGAGAAGTCTGTCAGAGTTTTACCATGTTCTTTATGAATGCATGATGCTGAAAAGATCCAAACACTGCCAAAGTTTTAGCAAAGGGTGAATGCTCAGTTCAGCAGGGATTTAAAAAAAAAGAAATCTTAAAATAAATGAATCATAATGCATGAAATACAATGTAAAATATCTTTCCCCCCAGAATTTAACTGACTTCAATAAAGTCTGCAGTTTTTTTTTCTTCTCAGACTTGTATGAATGATTAAAGAAAAAAAAATTCTGCCCATTACATGCTTACTCAGATTCAGATTTTTTTGGGAAGTGTATAAAGACGTAATAGAAAGTTATATTATTATCTCTCCAGCCCCGTAAATGAGAGCCGCTATGACTCATCAAGGATTTTAAGGCTTTATATTGATACACATATTTGAGAAACAATGAAAGAAAGCAGTTCATACTATGACACTGAAAGGCAAATCACTGTGTGACAAGTATTGCAATGACTCTGAACAGGCTATGTAAAGCCACATTTCATTTAGTTTGACTGTTTAATACGCACTGTAATTATATGGAATCGAGTCCTAGTGTTGACAGTACCATACACATCTACAACAGCCCATAACAGAATGTTCAACAAGACTGAATGCTTCATCACACATCAAAAAAAAAAAATTCTAACCGTCTATTTAAATTCTATCCTAAAACAGGGCTTTGCAACTCTAAGCATGAACAAACAGATATAATTTAACAAACAGCAGAGCCAAGCTTCGACCAAAATTTGAACCTGAAACCTAACTGGGCTAAATTTGTGATTTTATCCAAAAACCATCCATTCCATGTGCTCAATAGGAAATACAAGAATGTCTTGTAAACACAAAAACTTCTACATCTGAAAATATCATCATTTTGCAAGATTACAAAACGCATCCTAGTGTATCCTAGAAGGCAGAAGATAACTCGCTAAAGCAGCACACTCACAAAAGCTTGTGACAGATGATTGCTTTGATGTGGCTGCTGATTAATAACATGCATTATTTTTAAGTGATAAGTTGTATGCCTAGCAATAAAAAGAATCAATTCTTATTTTCTTGGTGGGTTAATGTGGCACAAATTAACAGCAGAATATATGAATACAAAGCCACAGGTTGCAGCAGCAATGGTTAAATGCTTTCTGAGCTCACTGAACTGTAAGCACACCCACTGCAAATTATTGGACAGGTTTTGTTTGTAGACATACATCTGAAAAAATTAGCCACAAAAACAACAACAATAGCAACATACAACAAAATCAAGATCACAAAGCTGAAATCACACTCATGATGCAACTGCTCTTGAATTTTGCGTCTGACTTTGGTGTTGTTGTGCCCTAGGCTGCTGCTGATTTTGTTGAAGCTGTTGCTGTATTTGTAACTGCTGGATGACTTGCTGTTGCTGCTGCTGCTCAGCTGATAGCGGCTGTTTTTGGCGTAGAACTCTTTGTTGGGCTGGGGGCAGCACAGTCTCCTGAGTTGGAGGATGTTGGAATGATGGTGGTGGTTGATGATGATGTTGTTGCTGTTGCTGGCTATGGACATTTTTCTGTTGTTGCTGCTGCTGGGCGGTGCTGGAGGCAGTTTGGTGTTCCATACATGAGACAGGATGTGTCCATGTTGTCGTCTGGTTCAAGTGGCTGAGACAGTAAGCAAAAAGATTAAATACTTTTAAAACTTTCAAAGAATTTGTACACAACACGATATTTTTTTTTCTCTTTACTGCTGATGAACCTAGTTCACATCAATAGCTTATACTAATTATAGGGTGTTAATCTTTAGACAATTCTGGGATAAGAATTCTACTTCAATCACCCCTCACACTCAGCTCTCATCCTTTCTCCAAGTGGCATGGCGAAGGGTGCTAAAACAACATCGTTAAGGTTCAAATCCCAGAGGAAGCAATCATTTCGTCCAGCATCTTTTGCTTGACATATTTTTCTCACCACTACTGGAGCCTATGATTTTGAGCTTTTACAATTATCTTGATAATATGATACGATCACCCTTCTCACTAAGTTTGTATTTTGCAACAAAATGGTGTCACATTAGAAAAACTAGTCTTGAACTTTCAGTTTGAATAGTGAACATGACGAATAGTGTTTGACAGGTTTTACAGTTTGTCCTCTCAGTCCCAATCTGTTTCATTTGTAACATAAAGATACTGTAAATCACTGTAAATCATATTTAAGAGAATTTTCATTTTGCTTTGCACAAAACAGCTAGGAATAAGCCATTGACTACAGTCATATGCAATTCAGAGCCCACATGGCTGTAGCAAGTGTGCCAGCAGTTCATTCAACCACCCCCTAAATGCTGCTACCATCAGAAGCCCCCTCAATCAGTTAGAAAGAGGGAAGAAAAGATAAAAACAACACATAAAGCTATTGACAGAGTAAAACCATACGCAATCTAACAAACAGTTGACACAATCTAACAAACAGTTGACCAAAAACATTGAAACTGTAGCCGTTCCCTCAGCTCAAGCCAGTACAGACAATAGTTTTATTCAATCTGTGAATCAGTTGGATGATCTTGAATCTATAGCAAGCTCTGGGCAGGAGGCATCACATTCAATCCAAGATATAGGTCCCAAAAATTCTATAAAAGTACATTTCAGAACAAATAAGAATGAAACAGAAAGTGAATGGAAAAGAGAAAAACATCCTTTTGATATGACACTTCATGAAGAAAGACAGAAAGAAGAGACAAGGCTGAAAGTACAAAATCAATCACAGACCATCCAAACAGAAGCTAAGAACTAAGATTAATAGTAAAAGTACTGCTACAAAACAAGTGTGACCACAACATCAAACACCGTTGACACAGCACAAATACATCAGCAAAGAAACTGCAAAAATGAACTACGAGGGCAGGCTGATAATTAAGTTCCGTTTGCTAATAACTAGGTCAATTTTCGTCACATCGACCTAAAATTTCATACATATACTCGCGAACCATTTTTCTAGACTTAACTATAACAACAAGTTTGTGTGACGTCATTCGTGCTCATAATGCAGTGACGCGCAACACATGATGTGGTAGCCATGTTTATGAGACAATGGCGACTTCCAATGACCTTCTCATCAAACAGCGCTCTGTTATCGAGTTTTTGGCAGCTGAGGGATGTTCTGCTGCAAACATTCATGCAAGAATGAAGACAGTTTATGGTGAAATGTGCATTTCAGACTGTGCAGTTCGCAAATGGGTGAGAATTTTTAAAGGGGAAGACCCCAGAGAGACAATTCTGCGTGATCGAAAGCGTTCGGGTAGGCCCCTTTCCGCATCGGACACGGCTCATCGAGAGAAAGTTGATTGCATGATTAGAGCTAATCGAAGGGTCAAACAAAAGGAAATTGCAGATGAAGTAGGCATTTCGAAAGAACGAGTGCACCATATCGCCACAACTGTACTGGGTTACCGAAAAGTCTCTGCCCGTTGGGTCCCAAGACAGCTCACTGTAGAGATGAAAGCGCAGAGAAAGGACATGTGTACTCAACTCTTAGAGCGTTACAATGCAGAAGGAGAAGCATTTCTGCAACGCATTGTGACTGGAGACGAATCCTGGGTCCACCACTACGATCCAGAATGTAAAGCCCAATCGATGGAGTATAGGCACAAAACTTCTCCAAGTCCAAGGAAGTTCAAGGTTGTTGCCTCTGCAAGAAAGGTCTTGTTCACCGTTTTCTGGGACATGGAGGGAGTGGTCCACATGGAATTTCTGGAGCAAGGGCAAACTGTGAACTCTGAGCGATATATTTCACCACTCCGAGCTCTCAAACTCCGACTCAGACGTATTCGGCGTGATAAGGACTCAATCCTGCAACATGTCAACGCGCGCCCGCACACCAGTCGCCAAACTCAGGACGCCTTAAGGCAGCTGGAACTTACGACCCTACCTCACCCTGCATACAGCCCCGATCTTGCCCCCTCTGACTATTATTTGTTTCCCCAACTCAAGAAGTACCTGAAGGGCCATCACTACGACAATGATGAGGAAGTTATCGCAGATGTTCGCAGATGGTGCCGTGGACAGCCGTCTGAATTCTTCGCTGACGGCGTGAGCCAACTAGTGAAACGTTGGAGGCGGTGTGTTGATCGCAACGGTGACTACATCGAAAAATAGAGTGCTAAGTATGTAGCTGAGATATTAAGCTTTCGTTTGACGTATTGTTTATGTATATGCTGTGAAAAATTAAAAAGTTATGATTAAACGGAACTTAATTATCAGCCTGCCCTCGTAGATTGTCAATGATGAAGTCAAACTCAAGATATGCCACATGAGAAGAGACAGGAGACAACTTGTCCCACAACCTGAGGAATACATCAGTTTAAAAAACAAAGCCCTGATTGAAAAATATGACACACAATCTGTCATGGTTGCCGAGACAGAGGATCTAATTATGACATACTGCCTGATTAGGCAAAATAGTCCTAAGCTTGAACATAAAAAAAGCCAAAACTTTAGAACATAAAGTTGACACTTGAGAGAATGACTAGATTACACTCTCAGGTGTTAGAGAGAAAGGTTTTTCTTCAAAGATACTTAAAGATATCTCAAAATCCAGAAAACAGCCAACACATATGAAAGTCTCATTCCCATTCAATCACTATGAAAAACCAAATTCATAAATGATTGAAAAAAAGATATCAAGTTTCAGTACTACCAAGATTTGGAAGTTTGATAAAAACACAATATTATAACTTTTGACTTTCAATTTTATAGACCTTAACTTAATCAAATTAAACCAATAATAATTATGTTGAAACAGTGTTGTAACCTGTGGAAAAAAAGTTTCTGTATAAAGGACCTCCCTGACATAGATCAGCAGGAGTGCATGTTTTAGCAGTTTTGCTCTGAATATAAAAAAAAAAACCAAGACAAAAAAATCTTGTCTTTGTTGCATGTGGAACTTTGCTTTGCAAACAGGTTTCAGCCCATTAAAGTACTTACTTGATGTAATACTTCACCCCCTCCAAAGTGTATGCTTCCTCCCAACCAAATGGCAGAGCTGCAGTAGACGAAATAATAAGAGTTTGGATAAAATGTAAGTTCATATCTCTGGAAGTTGAAACCTTTGCTTTGGTTAAAAAAAATCTGCTGGGGGAATATTCTAATATTGCTAATGCATAGGCCAAACTTAACAAATTTTGATTCCAGTTTATGTATAACTGATTTATTCCCACAGTACATTGTGCAATTTCTTTGGTTCATCATAACACAACAGCAGAAAATCTTTATTTGAAATATTAAATATTTAATATATTTATGATTCAACACCAATTTAAAAGTCAACTGCATAATCCACATTCATGGACAAAAATCTGTTTTGTAAGAAGATATAGATGTATTTTCATAAATCTATAGCATTTGAGGAGATTAATTTAAAGAATATTATCAAAATGGCAAAGCTTTAATCATGCATGAAAGATTACAAAAAGCTAAATATGAGCCCTGCAAAGAGATAAATCAATCTTCAAGAAAAAAAAAAATACATAAAACTTTCAATGTGGTCTTAGTATGTCGCACAAGTAAAACATGCTCTAGGAGCTAAATATGAGCTCTGCAAAGAAATAAATCAACCTTCAAGAAAAAAAAATACATAAAAACTTTCAACGTGGTCTTAGTATGTCGCACAAGTAAAACATGCTTTGTTGTAAAATTATAAAAAGATTAATAGTAAGGCTTGGTTCAAAGGTATGTAAAATCAAGGCTTTGTGTTTATGCATGATCCTAGAGGTATCTTTTACAAAATCTGTCTTATTTGTGCCTATGTTTCAACCTAGTGACTGACACTGGACTATTTACCAAACGTCAAACTTACGGACTGATTCCATCAGGGAACGAACTGTCTTGATAACCTCTCTACCATCAGATGCCAGGCTTTGAAGAGCTTTTTTCTTGTTCACTTTATTGCTCTCAGTTGGTAACCTTCAAACACAGAAAAATTGACATGTGTTAGAGACCAGACGACAAATCTTCTGTCATTTTCATAAGTGTGCCAATTTTGACCATAATTTTTGTTATAAAATGGAACAGCCACAAGTCAAAATCAATTCTCTTACCACATGTAAGTAATTCAAGACTTGAAAGAATTGAAAACAGTACACAAAAGGTTGACAAATTATCATCTGGAAAGAGAAAGCATAACTGCTCAGTACAAACCTTGGTGAAGAATTTAATGCTGATAATGTGTCCAGAGAATGCTCTACAAACTTTGTCAACTTCTCTGTAGCAACTTCATAAGTTTTCTTTCCCATGTCTGCCTTTTTCAGCTGGCAGACTAGCACAGCTAACCGTTTCTGCATATTGACAGCATCCTGAACAGGAGAAAATACAAAATTAAAATGTTAATTAAGGAGAAGTTAGATAAATGTTCATGAAGTATGTAGATAAAAAACAAAAACAAAACAAAACTGTACAACAGAACAATGCTATAAATTCCACATATATTTGTAAGAAGTATATCAAATTTCAGTTTATTATACTCTGAACATCTTCATTTTTCAAAGTTGTTCTTAAATTATTTTTATATTTTTTTTTCATGTGGGACCTGGCTGAATTGAAAACATTAAACGAGGATGGCAACTTTTTCACACTTTTATCTCTAAAGATCCTTAGCTTTGTTTTTAAAGAGTCTGCTTAAACAATTCAACTCACGGATTTCGACATTTGTAGACGCAACTGCGCCACCTCATTCTCCAACATGGCTACAACTTCCTCGTAGTCGCTCTCTGTCTGCTGAGCCTTGGTGTGAGCCTCCTCCGCCAGCTGCAGTTTGATCTTCAATGCTCGACACTCTTCAATAGAAGCCTGGGCTTGCTACAAAAACAATAAAAAAAGACAAGTCTGGCTACATGAAATTAATGAAATTGATTCATCCTATGAAGGCCATCCAAAAAACAGCAATAAAGTTGTAAAATTAAGTTAAAGGAAGAAATTTGAAATTACAAATTTAATGGGCATCATATCCTAGCTTTTAACTCCTTCATGTTAAGTTGAATGCACCACTCGCAGCAGAAAGTCTGTTTGTATTGATCATAACGAATCTCATAATAAGCCCTAAATAGGCATTCAGAGTACAACCAGTTAGATGTTCATTTATCTATGGATTGCTAAACTTATTTTCTGGGGAATAGGATTTCCAGCCTATGTCTTCTTTGTTTTCAAAGAGATAATTTGAAGAAAATATCCAAAATAAGTTGCTCTTGTGATAAAACACTATGCTTCACAAGACCTACTGTGGAATGAAAAAAGATTCTATGCCCAAAAAAGTTCTCACATTTACCCTTCTTAATCTCTATGGACAAAGTTGGACTCAAGATAAAACAGTTGCGGTATGATTTCTTTATTAAAATTCTTGGCTTATAGTTTTATCTTTAGATAGACACTTTCCATTAGTACACATACAAAATAATTGTGTTGTCAGGAATAAATAAGCACAAGGTTCTCATGCAAATCAAATGTGAGTCAGCTCCTAGCTATGATAAACTTTTAAGGTTAACAATAATCTTAGAAAAAAAAAAGCCAAAAAAAAGTTAAAGCTTGTTTCATAGAACTGAAAATCATCTCATGTTTTGGGTGTCTGGCCATGTACCTTTCTAATGAACTGCAGCTGATCTTCTGCCGTCTGAGTTGCCTGATTCCTGATCCTCAGCTCTTCTCTCAGTCTGGTCACCTCATCCCTCAGCTGGTCTCGCTCTCGCAAAACTTGGGAATAGTTACCGGGAACACTGGAGTTGGCCCCCTGTGGTACCAATACCAATCACATCTACTTATACTTTAAAGACACTTCGAGCTTAATGCATTTATCTATGTGTTGTGAAGACTGTTTAAAACAGACTGTTTTTTTCTCCAGAGTTAATATTAGTTGATTCCTTAGTGATTTAAATACTTTAACAACCAGAAAAGCAGGAATAGTGATCCTAGAACAAATTCCCTGTCTTGCAATATTCCAGTACAGATAGACTGTTTTCTTTCTCATACAAAACAAAACACAAATTACAAAATGACAGATATACAAGGGAGAACATATATCAAAACATCATTCCTATATTTTGAAACTTACGAGATAAATAAGACTGGTTCAATTGGATTCTTTGGACATGTGCCCATCTCTAGTATACACACCTGAACCATTTATCTCTTCTGTAAATATATCAGCTTCACCTTAATAATCTGAGAAATAACTTCTCCCTTACAAAGCCAACAATAAAGGACATATTTTAAAACATAATGACTCAATATTTGCAAGATGTAAGCTATAAATGTATTCAGTTGATCAAGTCCCCTATCAATCATTGATTGTACCTGATGAGCTGAGCTGTTTGAATATTGTGGCCTCCGTGCCAAAAGAGATCCAGGCTCTAACTCGTTGCGGAACACCAGTCTGGCTGCAGCCACAAACTCTGGTCATGGGAGAAACAATATCCAGTAATGAAAATTGAAATTCACCTTTATTTTTTTTCTATTATCCTTTGCTTCACCTAGTACTGTCAAGAATACCACTGTATATCTTAATATCAGTTGATATAAAGAAAGCATTTAGAATTCATAAGCTTAAAGCACTAAGGTACTGGATCACTCAGAAACATGATAAATTTAGAATCCTGTGATTTAGGGCTTACAAGGTGAATATATGTGGTACACATTTTACATTTTGCTATGGATAAAAAAACCCCATAAAACAACGACATTGTAAACAATACTTCCAATTTTTATCAAATCTATCATTGCATTTTTTTTCCGACTCAAAAGAGATGGCCTCTGAACCTTTAGGCTACTTTCCACTAAAAATGCTAAAAAACTGATCGTTAAAGAAAGGCTTAAAAAGGTGAAATCCAGCCAAAAGATATTCTGTGAATGAATATATTCAAAATGAGCAGCTGCACATTCACTGCATTAATAATAATAATAATGTCAAAACAACTCTATAATTATCTCCAAACAGGCCTCTTGGTTCAAGCTATGACAAAGAGCTAGGTATTAGCACTACATAATTGCTTTTCTCAGTGCAGTGTGTGGTCCTGCTTAAGGCTCAAATAAGTTTTCATCTCACACCTGTTACAGCAGAGTGACCAATTGGCACAGCATTGTCTTAACCAATTTTGTGAAGGGATAGGACATTGGCACAAGCCGTTGCACAAATAAGGACCCCCACTCACAAAAAGGTGATTTCAAGGCACATATTAATGATAGAGGTACTAGTTGGGGCTTGGCCAAATGCATACCTATGCATACCAATGCTTTGCTGAATGATATATATTATATTGCTCTGGTTAAGTTCAGTTCAACAAAGGTTGATGGAACAGCATGTACAATTTTTAAAGCAACTTTTGGGATATTATGTACGAATCCGCAAAACACCTGAGAAGGTCACTCTTCCATCTTCATCCAGAGTTAACTGTCTTCTGAGAGCAGCCTGGGTGGATGGAGTGATATCCAGTCCCAGGCTCGTTGTTGCCTGCCAAAAAAAAAGGTTTAGTAAAATTGAAAATAAAGCAGTGTGTTAAAATCAACTTCTATTTGAAAAATCATGAGCAGGGGATTAAAAAAATACAACCAATCATAAAGTGACTTTTAGATGAAATGAAATTAAAGCATTAATATTTGAAAAGTAAACATGGGTCAAATAGAATTTAGGAGCATCAGCTGGAGATGAAAGTTTAATGGGGAAAATCTCTCACCGCTTCCAACTGGCTGACATGCAGCCTCAGGCCTGGATCGTGAGACAATCTGGTTGACAGCAGGGAGTTCAGGCTGTCTGTAGGGGTGGCTCGCCTGTGATAAGCCCCAGAGTGACCATTACTGAAGACGTTTGGTGGGTCAGGTACTTTGGCTGCTATGACTGTTTGGTTTGCCTCACTGTTAATACTAGAGGAAGGGCTAACGTGTCCATTGCGATCTCTGTGACCTCCTATGTATTGATGAAAAGTGACGTCACAGAACGTCGGTAAAAAAATGACTTTAAAAGTTTCCTGACTGATTCATTATTACATCTACAAAACTCTGTATTTTCATAGCCATACCAGCAGACTCAAAAATAAATTAGGAAAAACCTGTCTGCTTGCTTTGTACTTTTACAAGATTTCATCAAGAGTATCTTTAAAGTCAGAAATATGCTTTAAAAATTTTCGTTGAATTAAACATAATGGATCTTAGATGAATTTTAAAAGAACTGAGCTGAAACCAACTCATGTCATGATGACAAGGTGAGTTTTAACTGTGAAGCATAATTCCTCACCGGTATCAGGGGGTACAACTTCCTGCTTTCACTGCATGGCTATTAATGTCTGTTATTTTCACAAATCTTGCCTCAAGAATTAACAGTATGAGCAAAATCACTTAAAACTATTCAATAGTAGACCTATACATTAAGGCAAAAATAATTCTCCTCAAACAAAATTAAAACATACTTGAGTATGAGTATTCACTTTGATCAGTCGAGTCAGTCAGATCAAAGCCAGCTTCCTGAAGAGAGAAATCATTAATGAATCATTAATTCTACCTGAACCAGTAGATTAGAAAAAAAAAATTTCTTTGTATACCCATATCTACATATTTTATGGGATAGATACAAAACTGTATTGAAAATTTTGTTATGGGATTTATTTTATGAGAAGATGACCGCTCAGTTTTTCTTCATATATAAAGTGAGAGAATTTAAAGAAGGAACTCACAACACACATGTTTACACACAATCACTATAGGATCATACCTGAAAGATTCAGATTCTTTTATAAAGAGGAGAAAGTATTCCTTTTGAAACCATGCAAATCAAAGAAAAAAAGGTATAACCAGAAGACCTTCTATATATATTATGTATATAATGATAGTGATAAATAGCAGAAAAAATATGAGGTAATAAGAGAGGAAAGCGAAAAAAAAAATTAAAAAAAAAAAAAGAACAAATGTAGGGGAAAAAAAGATGAGAAAAAGAGAGCTACCAAATGGACAAGTCTGGATTGAATGAATAAAGTAAGTAAGGAGAAGATGAACAACGACAGAAAAAAAGAACAAAAAACTCCCCACATAAATCTCATAAACATTTTTTCAAATTTTTGCAAACCAGAATTCTATGAAACTTTATTTTTTTGACAAAGTCGATGAAATCCTAAATTTCAAGGATTTACATATTAAGTCCCTACCTGTAATATTGATCCCATTTTTCTTTGGAGCTCCACATCAGAGTCAGTAACTATCAAACATGACGAAAAAAAACCACAATATTGATTGAAAAAAAAAAATGTGGATTTATATAAAAATATAAAACATGACTGCCACTTCTACTACAACTACTTTTAAAAAGGAGATATTGAATTGAATGGCCATCAGGTAGTTTGCAGCTTGATACAGGCGGAGATATATACATAAGTATATAGCAAAATCACAGATGATGTAAAAGGTGCTCGTAAGTGAATGTAGATTCAATGCAGTACTATTAGACAAGGAAATGTAGACTGTGACTAAAGATGAAACAATGGTGACTGAAACAAAACAAAAAAAAAGAGAAAAAAAACTGAAATAATGTTGCTTGTTGAAAATTATCCATAACATTAAAATTTTCGTATCAGAGAAAAGAAAATTTTATATCTTTTTCGTAAAACTGAAAACTCTTCCAGAGGAAACTGATGTACCTACCTGTTCCTTGATCAGAGCCGATGGGCTGGGGACTAGAAGGAGGCTCAAATCTAGCCACATAATCTTCAAACTGCTGCCTGCAACAAATAATAGAAATGAAGTGTCATGGATTAACAGTAGCATTGGAAAATAAAATTGATATTACTTAAAAATCAGCCTGATAATCTGATTGCTGTTTTTCTTTTTTCAATAATTATTCTGAGAATTAAGATAAGGTCATGCAATTTTTACCATTCAGCAGTTCTGAAAAATGCCATGTTCTGTATAAAAACATCTTTGATTTTGTGCAAGATTAACATTTTGAGAAAATATGCAGAATAGATGAGATTCACTGTCTCCAAAGATATCTTGGATGCTAATATATTTCCTATTAACAAGAACAATTTTTTATTTCCTATTGAAAATAAATAAATACTCTGTGTATAATTTACTCTGGACTTGAACTGGGTGAAAAGCGTTTTTTAATATTTTTTTTTTTAAATGAATACCTCTGCATTTTAACTAACATTGTACCTACCTGGCTTCCTCATCTCTGGTAATGACAAGCTCCACGTGGTTCGATAACGAGGCTTGTCGTAACATTGACACAGCTCTGAGGGAAAACAATGGAGTAATAACCATCAATAGTTCCACGCCATAGTTTTACATCACTAGAGTATCAAGTCTTTTGAGGGTAACAAAACTAGGAGGAAATGGATTATTGTTTTCAGCTTGTAATCAGTTGTTGGAATACATTAATATTGTCCTAGTTTTTCATAGAACACAATATTTTCTTCATTTATAAACACCTATATGTTATATCACGTTTCATTACTTTCATATTCCAGAATTCTCAATGGTTGATTTTGTTTTGCCGACCTCATTTTAATCCTAACTTGTTTTGTAAGCAACAAAAGCTAATAAAGACAATATTAGAATGTAGCATATGAGAAAAATTCATTTTTATGTTATGGAGGTAAGCTGTTCGGTAAAGAGAGTCTTACTCACTTGTCATAAGTGATGCCTTGCATATTCTGACCGTTCACCTCTAGAAGCTGATCCCCAGCCTGAACCTCTCCTTTGATGTATAAAAAAGATAGAAATCATCAAATTCTTTCTTGACCTCTTTCATTATATTAAAACTTTACATTCAAGAATTTTCAATATATATATATATATATATATATATATATATATATATAGAGAGAGAGAGAGAGAGAGAGAGAGAGAGAGAGAGAGAGAGAGAGAGAGAGAGAGAGAGAGAGAGGGAGAGGGAGAGGGAGAGAGAGAGAGAGAGAGAGAGAGAGAGAGAGAGAGAGAGAGAGAGAGAGAGAGAGAGAGAGAGAGAGAGAGAGAGAGAGAGAGAGAGAGAGAGAGAGAGAGAGAGAGAGGACAGAGACAGACAGTCTGAGCAATCAAAACGATAAAAAAAAGAGAGGTGCGGTAAAGACAATCACTATCATTAGCAACCAGAATCTTCAGAGGAATCACTTGAAGAGAAAAATCAGTTCAAATAGTTAAAAGTCTGTTTTATATGAGTTTAAACATTATAAGTAAATGAGATGCTTATGCATATTAAAGTCTCATGTTGGGAGAATATAAGAGATTTGTATGTTGCAAGTTTAAGTAACATGCAAGCTGTGAAGACATTTGAGACTTTATCTCTTTAGCTCACTGTGCTTCAAATGGACAGTTGCCAAATAAGGCATGAGACCACATGTAGTGGACAGACTAAACACCAATCAAGATTACTTACCAGATGCTTCAGCCAGACCTCCTGGCAACACTCTTTTCACAAAAATACCATACTCCTCGTGGCCATCCACGCTGCAGCCTCCACATATTTTCAACCCTACAAAAATACAAACAGGTAGAAAGAATTTTAGTGAAACTGTTTACATATCCTGAATTGCTTGTTTGAAAAAATTTCTTCACTTTTAGATCATAATAAAAGCAGTTCAAGAATTAAACTCCGAGGATAACTATGATCACAATGCTGATGAACGATAACTACAATACAATTTGTGTACATACCAAGACCATGTGTTGTGTTCTCAAACACCACCAGCTCAGCCTCTCTTGCATCTTCCTCCTCCTCTTCTTCCACAACTTTTGTGGTGTGCTTAGCTCCATTAATGCTGTCAATGGCCAAAAGGTATTGTCAAAACAGGTTAAATTCCTTTTCAGTACTAGCATTATAGCTAAGAATTTAATAATATTTGCAGACTACCTATACATCACCACGAAAAATATATTGGTATATTTGGTTTGAACAAGGACAGCAAAGCATACTTGCCTTATAGCCAGTCTTAAAAAGGAGCGTTTCTAAATTGTAAACATAAATCAACTTGCAACAACATTTAAACATTATTTTATCAATTGCAAAAGTTAAAATATGCAAAGTTTGTTTTAGAGGAAATTTGAATGATAAATAGTTAAAGCATAGGAAAAACTTGCTCAATTTGCATGATAAATTCCATGATAATAGTCTTCAGCAGAGATGCCACCAAATGCCTGTAAATTTTGCATTAATTTTTTTCAGCCCCCACTCCACACACACACACCTACACATCTTCATTGTACTTCGTTCTATTTAACAGCAAGTTTATAATTTTTTCTCATATACACATTTTTCCACTTTAGATTAAGTTTACCGACAATTTTAGAGTTGCCTAACTGCTGAAAATTTTAAAATGGACGTATTTCCTGCAATTGCTGGAAAAGTGGAATCTCTGCTTCAGGTTTAAAGTATTGAAAATAGTGAAAGATTACAGTACCTGAGTTTTTCTGTTGCAGACTCAGTCAGAGTTAGTGTGACTGACATGCCTTTGCTGCTGCTTGCAGAATTTCTGGAGAACAATAATAAGGACAAAGCTGTCAAATAAAATTATTCCTACTGGAATCTTCCTCATTGCTGATAGTTAACTCATTAATTAAGATTTTGTCTCAACTCACAGAAAGACATGAATAAGTTCTTTCAGTATTTACCCAAACTTGATAGCAGAATACTTGGAAAATGACCCCTTGTAAATACTGATCCTATTAGCAAACTTTGACTGCAGCTGGGAAACAGCAACTTGCCAATGTATATTGTCATGTAAAACTAAAACTCATTCTTTGCTCCTCTCTTGTACACAACTTGTACTTAACGCTTTTAATTCTATAACTTCAATGTTCTCAAGAAATGAAGAAGATGGAGAAGAACGAAGGAAGGAGGAGGATGATGCAAACAGATGAAGAAAAGGAAGAGATGGACTAAACAAAGAATACCTGCTAGTGCCAACTTACAATGATGGTTTTATAAAGACAGCAAAAAGGAAACTTTGAACTAGATAAAGATGTTTAAAACTAATGCTGAAAATTCTTGTTATTCTCAAATTGTTGTATTTTAAAAACAACTCATGTATACATTCAAAAAAATTAATTATTTATTCGCAAGGTTTCCTTTTCACAAAATTGATTTTCATTGGAAAATTGAACCACACACACAGGTAAATTTACTGCCTAAACATATATTTTTCTTTGTTCATAGAATCATATCATCTAGCAAAAACCATTAAATCTTTTCAGTCTAGATTGAATTGGACAGATCAAAAAGAGCATTCTTATTTTTATACTTCTAAACATGTATATTCATAAATGCTTAAGGCTGATATACTTAAATAGATGCGGTGTCTATCCACCTGATTCACTGTGCACCAAGCCTAGTGAGAGGTTCAATCAATGAACCAACTCATCAACCTGTTTTAATGACCGGATGTGATGCTCAAAGGCTGAGATAGATAAAAGAAGTAGCTGAAGTAAAAGCTCAGAGGGTTCCAAGACTTTCCACACAATCGATACTTCAAGACTGACTAGAACAGAAGACAGCAATCTTGAAGCTTGTCTATCAGCTGTCATAGTTTCGCCAATTGTTGGCATAGACCACGTCACTACCTAAAAATTATGACAGCCTACTATCACAAGAAGTGAGTTGTAACTCGTTTATAGTAAAACTGATGAAATGAGGTGATGGATTCAAATTGTAAGTGACACAAGAGTGGTTTATACAAATAATATGAAAGGTATAGGTCCTGATCTAGATCAAAGTCAAGGATATGCGGCATTAAAGATATATTTAAAAATATTCATTATTTTTCACTGCTAACCGAGTTTTGAACCAAAGCATATCGGTGGAAAGGGATTTTTTTCTTCTTTTAGATCTAGATCTAGGAAGTTAGGTAGATCAGAGAATCTAGAGATTCTACATTCCTCTTAAAATTTTATCAATCACCTTCTGAATTCATGAACTTTCTTCAATTCGTTAGCCCCCTGGACCAGATCTAGAATTATAGAATATATACATATATAATTGAAATTTAGAACTAAATGTAGAAATTTTGATACAATTTTATGGACTTTGAGAATGAGAGATGACTCAAACTAAAGGGTTCTCCTAAGATATGACATTAGCTATGCTGGTCTAGGCCTAGAATCTAGATCTAGATTAGATCTAGATCTAGACATACCTTTCAATCACATGGAAGAATCAAAATCTATGCAGACGCTAAGGGTCTAAAGCAGTGTTCTGCTACGGAAAAATATATAAAAGATTGAATATTTAACGACGGTTTGAGGTCTCAATGAAAATTGTATGAATATGTGCCTTATCTGATTGGGAATGTTCCACTTGCAAGTCTCAGTGTTTGTTGACGGAAGTTAACTGACGTCATGTTCCCAGAAGTCTGCTGAGATCCGCCATCATAGTGGCAGTCAGTGAAATAGACTGAGACGGCAAACCAAGGCGATCTGGAGCTTGTGGATTTGTACTTGTACACGCTTGTGGCTTTCTGTAGGATTTTGCGCATTGTTTGCTTCAGTGATTTGCTTGAATCTGTGCCTATAATATTCTATTTGTTTGCGGTACCGTTGACAGTTCAGATTTTAGGCTGAGAATGAGGTTCTCGGGAAGAAACCTCATTTATTTTATGATTTTACAAGTGAGACTTCTAGATTCTAGATCTAGATCTAGATTCTATGTAGATTAGGTATAGTGTGCTAGATCTGTCTCGAGTTCTAAACTAGGCCTTAACTCTAGGCTAAATGTTTGGTTATGAACACGATACCTCAAGTCTTGATCTCTCACGAGTTCTGAATTAGGCCGAAACTCTAGGCTAGATGTTGGGGAATCTAGCACAGCAGTCAAAACAACTTTGGAACTCTAAAAGTAAAACTAGGTTGATCTACCTTGATAAGTTAGGCATTCGTTAACGGTTGTGGTCCCGTTTGTTTATTATTATTATTATTATTATTATTATTATTATTATTATTATTATTATTATTATTATTATTATTTTTCTTCTTCTTCTTCATCTGATCATTATTGTAAACAAATGGGACAACAGCCCCTTTAGAACGAGTGCCTTAATCTATATGGATCTCTTCAAATTTCAAGGTCCAGAGCTGATGTTTTTACCAAATTATATTTATCCAATTCTCTAAGAGTCTAACCTAAATAGGCACAGTGAGGGAGAAAAACTGTACCGCTGCCACGGCTCGCTGGCTTTTTGACTTGACACTTTGCAGAGCAGACTAGGTGTTTGTATTGTGCATATTGTAATTTACAACAAAGTGCTAGAACTAGATAGGCTTTTATTGCCAAATCAAATTATATATAACATTTGAATAATATTTGCAACCTCGATACCTTTTAAAAATGTTTTCAGGGTTTAAATGAGTATAGGAAAGGATGAGTTTTAGTCAAAAGCTTCAAGGAAAATAAAATTTCAAAGAGAGTTTGAATGTTGATTGGATACAATATTTTCAGTTAACAATTTAAGGAATTCCTTTTGATTTGATGAAAGATTGGATTTGCAATGAAAGTAAAACAGATACTTGATTAATTTAGTGGGTATGTGCATATGAGGGTAGCGGAGAAGAAGGGGGCATGGAGTATGAGAGCAAAGCAGTAAAAGATTATAGATAATTCATTTTAAGAGCAAACAAAAGTTTGAGTCTATTTCAGTCTTCTATCTAAAGATGTCTAACAATCTTGCTGAATATGACAATGCTTTGCAAAAGAAAGAGATCTTATTGATTTTTGAGCTTTTGGAAAGTAAAAAAAAAAAAGCAAAAATATACAGAGTCCATTTGGGATACATTCAGGTTCTTAACAATTTTTGATTGCATTAGGTTTTGTCTTCAGGAAATTTTAAACAAGAATTTTGTTGAAAATTTTTCTGAAATAATAGAGGCAGTGACCAAACTTGATTTTTTTCTGTTTTTGTAGGGTGAGAAAAAACAGATTCCAAAATTGTACTTTTATGACTTCCTTTTAAAATTTGGGACTGACCAACGCACAACCAAAACTTATTCACAGAATTTCTTGACTGTTTACAAGCATTGAACTGTATGCTGGAATCTTACTCCAAACACAAAATTTTCAAACGTTCAATAGGTTTCTAATGGTTATCACCAGGTTTTTGTAGCTTAATCCAAAAGGTTCTGCTTGTAAATATTGAGGATTCATCCATCCCCTGGTTGTATTGATCTTTGATGCTGTTGCATTGACTGGAGTCAAGGCCACCTTTTATTGGCCATCAAGCACATAATATATATCAGCAGTTCAGTAGGAGACAATCTACAGGAGAACTATGGCAACACGGAACATCCCAAGTAACAGGGTAAGTTTTTTTCATTCTCTCATCGAGATCTTAGCTCTTTGGTACAAATCCTGTCATGGTTCTGTGTGAAATGAATAGAGTAAGCTGTTGTTGATATTGCAATTAAAAAAAATAATTAAAGAATGTGGTAGGAGCAAAGCATCACCAACAAGGAAATTATGTAATATTTAGATGAGTTTCAATGACTTTGTAATTAGATCACCACAATTATCTTGTTTATGACTGTTCCTGTTTACTTTGCTCATATGATTAACATTCCTTTAGGTCAAATAATTCATTGAAGTTAATTTCAATACTCCACTAAGTGTCGTAATTATGGCAATTAAATGTGCATAAAAAACAAAACAAACCAGCTTTTCCCAGTTTTTGGTTACAAACGGTTTCACAGTCTGAATCCGAATCCTCTTATAAAAATCCATAGTTTATGTATACCAAGTTGGCAGTTTTTTTTTTTTCCTTTAATTCTTGGATGGACAAAAATTTATGAATTCAACAAAAAATATGCCTTCATGCAGCATGTTAATTGAGAACTTATCCTGTTTGAGCAAAAGTACCTTCATTCAATATTTGAAACTAGATCATGGAGTAGTTTGATAAACTGCCCTTTTTCCATTGAAGTGTGAAGTGACTCTCTTGTCTTTTAGTTGAGAGGATCATATTCCCATATGCCCGCTTAGCTCATGCTATAAATGCATTGAAAAATAACTCACAATATGTAACATGGCCCATATTCTTCATTTTAAGAAAAGTAACCAACTGTATGTGAATCCAGCACAACATATTCAATATTAATATTTTTAGTCAAGCATTTTTGCCTTCTCCAATATCCTCCTGCTCAGCAGTCAGCACTTTTGTAGACTATGGTAATCAGTGTCTGAATATTTCTTTCTCATACAACATGATATACTGAGAGTTGCCCTCTCCTCTTTGAAACAACGACCTTTTATAGGCAGCTTTATTGGCCAATTTCCCTTGTTTCGTTTCATGAAGTGAATTTTAACTGAATATTCTGCACCTCCATGGTAAACATTGTTGGTAAAGCAATAATTTCATCATTTCTCGTTAAAAGCCTACGTACATGTGCAATCATTGCAGTAAGTGGAACAAACTGTCCCACGACTTTCAAAGTGGATCTTTGGAAGACAATATGATAAAAAAAAACTTATTTAGATCATTTGGTGCTTTTAACGAAGTGCTAAACAATATTGGTAGCGATAGTTCTTCCACTTCATAACATTTGTGGGGTGGGCGCCCTCCATGTTGATTAGATTATAATCTACGTACCTGTTTCTATATCTGTTGATTTTTAACTGCGCTTTCACAGTCATGAGTGAGTGGGTAATATCGACAAGCTTGCAGACAAATTCACTATCTCAGATGATGATAATCAGTTGAAATCTGATCAATCTTAATGTGGGCATGTAGCTTCTTCTTTCTCTTTTTTTTTTCCTCTCCTTGTATTTTTATGTTATATTTATGTCGTTGTGATTTGACCAAGCCCCAAGTGGCAAGGCAGAGCAAACATACATTACGAGCAGTGCTATTTTCAAAAGTCGTGACCCAGTCTTGATCACCCACTTGGTCTGCCTAAGAAAATATGACAAGTGCAAACTGGTTTAAAAAAAAAAACCAAAAAAAGCAAAAGCAAACAAACTAAACACACACACACAAAAAAAAAATCAACTCGCGTTTATTGCACCTTAGGATTAATATGATGCTTTCAGTAACAGGTTTTGCTGTATTTTACACCACAGAATGAGAAGAAAGTGTGATTTATTTTTGTTTGTTTGATATAGGCCGCCCACAACACGGTGATTCCATACCTTTTTTCCCATAATTATTAAACTTCCCCGGAAAAAAAAAAAGTCCCTGCTCTTTAACTGCACAGAAACCGTCCGTGACATTTATGTGAATTTCTCTAAGACCGACATTAGCCAGAAGTTACCAAGCAACGCCACTTATCGACCCCTCCCCCTCCTTTAATACAACTCTTACATACCCTCTGCCCATTTCTTCAGCGAGGCGGAGGTCAATAACCCCTGCTATCTAACCCACCCCGGGCACCACAATATCTGTTGAGCAGTTCAGCTAGCTTCGGTTTAATTAGCCACTGTAGAGAAGACCTGAACTTTGCTCATCTCTTCTAATAGTAAGCATCTCTGTGCCTCCTCCCCGCGCCATAGGATTCCTGTCAGAACAGCATAAAAGTGCGAGTCTTCTAATTATTCGGCTTTCCATCTTTCCGTCGTCTTTGACGTTCTCAATACGCCTTTTGTCTACAGTAGTTCTTAGCCTGTCAACTGCTTTCCATTACATCTTCCAGGCCCTTCTAATCTTTCGCCTTAGACCTCAATCCCTTTGCTTGGGATTAAAAAAAAAGCCACATGTTTGTCACAAGTAGCTACAGCATTAATGGCCGTCTTCAAAGTGGGGTACAGCACTTATGCTGCTGTTACTACTACTACTACTACTACTGCTGCTGCTGCTGCTGCTACTACTACTACTACTACTACTGCTACTACTACTACTACTACTACTACTACTACTACTACTACTACTACTACTACTACTACTACTACTACTACTACTACTACTACTACTACTGCTGCTGCTGCTACTAATGCAATTTATTTTGTTCTTTTCTGATATTCGGAGAGTTACTTAGCAAACGCCAAACATGCAGCCTCGCAGCTGGATGTTTTTGGCATTTGAACACGGAGCTTTCAGTGGCCTGACCCAACTTTTTACACCTACTGAAGACAACACTCTTTGTCCCTTTCTGTTCTCTTGCTAAAGTGATCGTTTTTTGATTATAGAATGGTGCGGCACCACCCACAACACAAACACAACCAGTTGACATTCACGTAGCCTACTTGCACCCTTGGTTCCATTAGATTTTTTTTTATTGTTACACAGATTGGAATAAGCGCGCTTTTTATAAGTCGTGGAAAATATACTGATATATTTCATCCCTTCTTCTTACGTTGCTTAATAATTTTTTTTCTCTTTAATCAAGAAGAAGAATTGATAACAGATAACAGATCGAGGCAGATAAAAACTGGCTTTTATAAGTCTCTGTTTTTAACTCTGCCTGTCTCTGTATCTGTGAGAATGCCCCTAGTGTAAGACTGGCCCAGATCTAGATCTGGCAGTGAGGTCTATGCCCTCCAGGGCGGGGAGCTCACAACACGGGAAGAGCCAGCGCCCTCAGGGCCGTGCAAGGAGGGATGTTAGCCACGCTATCGATTTTTCGCCAGACTCCCCAACATAGGCCTACACACACAGAGTTACAGCTGGTCTGGATCGAGATGCTCAAATCTCTTCACGCTTACAAAACAGAGCCACCCCAGCTCTTCCCGAGTGAAGAGTCTTGTAATATGCATGTCGATTTCTTCCTTGTCGTGTCTCTCGTGTTTTCAAAGTTCTTAGTTCATATTCACTGAGATTGTACGCTTGGCTTCTACACTTTTTGGATACTCGGCGAATTTCAAAGTTCTCAGTACATAATCCCTTATAAAATACTTTGCACATGACGTCTACATTGTCAGACTCTGTGGGGTCTTGAGGTTCTCACTTTTCACTACAAATAACACAATTTTTGAAGCTGGTCTTCACTCTTTTTAAATACTCAGTGAATCTCCAAGGCAATTATGCATGATTGACATTCATTATGCATTGCAAAGGTGATTTGATGGTTAAAAAATCTCCTTGGGCGTGCTCAGTCGCTCTTCCAGGTGGTCGAAGCGTTTTGACGCTCAACAGTTGATTCCTCAGTTCAGCTAACCGTTGTATAGCATGAGAAGATTCCAAGTCGGGTAGGCAGCACTTGTGGAGACATATCTTGACCCTCCCCTCCCCTATACCACCATCTATTATTGTTATTATGGTTCACAGACAGTACTCTCTACACCCTCCCTTCTCAATCTATTGCTGGTCGTATGATAGTTCACAGACCTTACCTTCTATCCCCATCTATTGTTGGTCGTATGTTTTACAGACCTTACCCTCTACCCTCATCTGTTGTTGACCTTATGGTCTATAGACCTTACCCTCTACCCCCACCTATGTCCTATTGTTGGTCGTGTGTCGTATGGTCCACAGACCCTACCCTCCACCCCCATCTATTGTTGGTCGTATGATAGTTCACAGACCTTACCTTCTACCCCCATCTATTGTTGGTCGTATGGTCCACAGACCTTACCCTCTACCCCCATTTATTGTTGGTCGTATGGTACATAGACCTTACCCTCAGACCCTACCCTCTACCCCCATCTATTGCTGTTCGTATGATAGTTCACAGACCTTACCTTCTACCCCCATCTATTGTTGGTCGTATGACCCCCATCTATTGTTGGTCGTATGGTCCACAGACCTTACCCTCTACCCCCATTTATTGTTGGTCGTATGGTACATAGACCTTACCCTCAGACCCTACCCTCTACCCCCATCTATTGCTGTTCGTATGATAGTTCACAGACCTTACCTTCTACCCTCATCTATTGTTGGTCGTATGACCCCCATCTATTGTTGGTCGTATGGTCCACAGACCTTACCCTCTACCCCCATTTATTGTTGGTCGTATGGTACATAGACCTTACCCTCTACCCCCATCTATTGTTAACCGCATAATTCACAGACCTTACCCTCCACCCCCATCTATTGTTAACCGCATGATTCACAGACCTTACCCTCTACCCTCATCTATTGTTAACCGCATGATTCACAGACCTTACCCTCTACCCCCATCTATTGTTAACCGCATGATCCACAGACCTTACCCTCTACCCCCATCTATTGTTAACCGCATGATTCACAGACCTTACCCTCCACCCCCATCTATTGTTAACCGCATAATTCACAGACCTTACCCTCTACCCCCATCTATTGTTAACCGCATGATTCACAGACCTTACCCTCTACCCTCATCTATTGTTAACCGTATGGTTCACAGACCTTACCCTCTACCCCCATCTATTGTTAACCGCATGATCCACAGACCTTACCCTCTACCCCCATCTATTGTTAACCGCATGATTCACAGACCTTACCCTCTACCCCCATCTATTGTTAACCGCATGATTCACAGACATTACCCTCTACCCCCATCTATTGTTAACCGCATGATTCACAGACATTACCCTCTACCCCCATCTATTGTTAACCGCATGATCCACAGACCTTACCCTCTACCCCCATCTATTGTTAACCGCATGATTCACAGACCTTACCCTCTACCCTCATCTATTGTTAACCGTAATGTTCACAGACCTTACCCTCTACCCCCATCTATTGTTAACCGCATGATCCACAGACCTTACCCTCTACCCCCATCTATTGTTAACCGCATGATTCACAGACCTTACCCTCTACCCCCATCTATTGTTAACCGCATGATTCACAGACATTACCCTCTACCCCCATCTATTGTTAACCGCATGATTCACAGACATTACCCTCTACCCCCATCTATTGTTAACCGCATGATTCACAGACATTACCCTCTACCGCTCCATCAGTTGTTTGTCGTGTGGTTCACAGACCTTACCCTCTACCCTCATGGTTCAACAGACCGTATTGATCAGGAGATTCGATCCGTTCGTTATCGTGGATGAGCACACCGAGCAAGGCCATCACGTGCAGCGAGGCTGTGACCTGAGCAGGGCCTATTAACCCAGACAGGACCCGCGTCACCCAGTTTAATCAGCTGGTGTGCAGCGCGAGGCGATGACCGCTGTCAGTGGCTCGCACACACGCAACCACAACAATAGGCGTTCAGTTGCCCCATTGAAAACAGAGCTCGGGAACGACACAATGGTTGCTTTTCATCTCTACACTAGAGTTGCAGCACGAACATATTGATCCCCAAATCATGGTATTTTTAATGGTGGATTTCTAACGTTAATAGGTTTGGGATACGAGAGTCTTCATATGGCTTGAAAATTTATTTTGCGTGTGTGTGTGTGTGTGTGTGAGAGAGAGAGAGAGTATCGCTTTTTTGTTTTGTTTTTCATTTTTTTTGTTTGTTTGTTTGTTTCATCTGCTGTTGTCTGCTTTTCACGTTGGACCCCTGAAGAAACAAGTCTACACACATTCGACTGAAAAGAAAAATTATTTTAAATTGCTTTGTTTTTTTTTTTAAATCATCTTTATGCTTCTCTTCTCTCTCTCTCTGTCTATCTTTCACCACAGAAGCTCACAATGTGTATTTAATTTAACACAAGTGCCTGAAAATGAGTAGCCATACCTCGCGTGATGGGCGCGGACAAAAACATTCCGTAGAAATATTTTTCGTCCGTTTTAACATTATCCGTCCAGGTTGATTCATTGTGTGCAAACTGAAAGAATCTTGTGGCCATCGATTGATCTCTTCACAGATCACGATTCTTGTTTGTTATCATCATAATAATTGTTCTTACTTGTGTACAATCGTTCCCTAAATCTAGTTGAGTTTTATCTGGAAACACAAACAACACGCGTCATGTCACAGTGGCGTAGTAGATGGACCTGTTAAGTTGATCTTTACCTTTCTCTGTCCCTCAGGTTTTTTTGCCACAATATGAATGTTCCCTCAACGTGTAGATTACACAGATGAATCACATGAGTAATTTCGCGTGGTATACGACAGTGACACAGTTAACATTTCGTACAGGCATGAAACCTCAGCAGAATCGCCTCCCTTATATAAATTAACAAGTGATAGAACTGTTAAGGAATTTAGAAAATCCTGATATACCAGCGTAATCTAGAACCAAATGAACCCCACGCAAGTTTCCGCTTGGGCGGGGCCACTCTTTATTATTATTATTATTATTAGTAGTAGTAGTAGTAGTAGTAGTAGTAGTAGTAGTAGTAGCAGTAGCAGTAGCAGTAGCAGTAGCAGCAGCAGCAGCAGCAGCAGCAGCAGCAGCAGCAGCAGCAGCAGTTAATGTTATTGTAAACGAAGTAATATTATTTTGTTGTAATTGTAGAAGTAGCAGTGTGAGTAGTAATTGTTGTAGTAGACGAAAGAGTATCATTAAAAGCATTGTTGTATTGTCAGTGGAAGCAGATGCGGGGTATGCTTGTTTTATTAGCAACATCAGCAGCAGTCTGTTTCACAATCCTGATATCAAGAGTTAAAACAAAGACCTGCAGACCGAGGAGGCGAGATCCTTGTATTGTAACTTATTGATTCGAAGCCCTCTTGTGTCACGTGACCGTGGTGAATGCCTTGGAGCGATGCGGCACAATGATCGATATTTTATATGTTGTGTTCCAACGATGCATGCATATAGATGTCACCCCGCTTCCATGGATATAGTTTGTAATGGATTGTGCCTTATTTCTCTAACTCGTGCTTTTCTTCCTATGAAAACTTCGATTTGTACTTTTGCCAAATTCTTGAAAGAAAGAATAATTATATGTTTGCTCTTCAACAAAACAAAACACATTTATTAAAAAGAAAGTAGACAATATTTAAGCGAAAACAAAATAGCCAGAAAGATAATAATGAATGAGGTAATTTATATGGACTTTATTGACTTATTTTATGTTTTTTTTTTGTTTTTTTTTTCATTTTAATAACTCTATTACATTGAGTTTCTTTGAATATGGAGCAAGGCTTACATGAGACTCTGGGGTGAACAGTTTTTTGAGAGTTGCGTTTTTTCTTCAGACTGTTTCTCTGAAGTGTTTACTGCACCGCGCAAAGTTGATGTTTCTTCTGCTGTGTTTGGCACAGCTTGGCCACAACCTGTCCAGTGTTACCCCGGCCCCCGGGTTGTTTGTTCGTCCACATTATTGGCATGCACGGGCGTCTCTCAGTCTCCTCAGGGACATGCACTGGGCTTCTGGTCGCTCTCGCGGTGGATCTTATTTGGAAACATCGCCAAATAATGCGTAGACGGGCGATCACTCTGTCGCTCGGAGTCTGTCTTACTCTTAGTCTCTTAGATCACTGCAGTCCTGTTTTATCTTCTGTGTGTCTTACTCTTAGTCTCTTAGATCAAACTGCAGCCCTGTTTTATCTTCTGTGTGTCTTACTCTTAGTCTCTTGGATCAAACTGCAGACCTGTTTTATCTTCTGTGTGTCTTACTCTTAGTCTCTTAGATCAAACTGCAGCCCTGTTTTATCTTCTGTGTGTCTTACTCTTAGTCTCTTAGATCAAACTGCAGCCCTGTTTTATCTTCTGTGTGTCTTACTCTTAGTCTCTTGGATCAAACTGCAGACCTGTTTTATCTTCTGTGTGTCTTACTCTTAGTCTCTTAGATCAAACTGCAGCCCTGTTTTATCTTGTCTGTCTTACCCTTAGTCTCTTAGATCAAACTGCAGCCCTGTTTTATCTTCTGTGTGTCTTACTCTTAGTCTCTTAGATCAAACTGCAGCCCTGTTTTATCTTCTGTGTGTCTTACTCTTAGTCTCTTAGATCAAACTGCAGCCCTGTTTTATCTTGTCTGTCTTACCCTTAGTCTCTTAGATCAAACTGCAGCCCTGTTTTATCTTCTGTGTGTCTTACTCTTAGTCTCTTAGATCAAACTGCAGACCTGTTTTATCTTCTGTGTGTCTTACTCTTAGTCTCTTAGATCAAACTGCAGCCCTGTTTTATCTTCTGTGTGTCTTACTCTTAGTCTCTTAGATCAAACTGCAGACCTGTTTTATCTTCTGTGTGTCTTACTCTTAGTCTCTTAGATCAAACTGCAGCCCTGTTTTATCTTCTGTGTGTCTTACTCTTAGTCTCTTAGATCAAACTGCAGACCTGTTTTATCTTCTGTGTGTCTTACTCTTAGTCTCTTAGATCAAACTGCAGCCCTGTTTTATCTTCTGTGTGTCTTACTCTTAGTCTCTTAGATCAAACTGCAGCCCTGTTTTATCTTGTCTGTCTTACCCTTAGTCTCTTAGATCAAACTGCAGCCCTGTTTTATCTTCTGTGTGTCTTACTCTTAGTCTCTTAGATCAAACTGCAGCCCTGTTTTATCTTCTGTGTGTCTTACCCTTAGTCTCTTAGATCAAACTGCAGCCCTGTTTTATCTTCTGTGTGTCTTACTCTTAGTCTCTTAGATCAAACTGCAGCCCTGTTTTATCTTCTTTGTGTCTTACTCTTAGTCTCTTAGATCAAACTGCAGCCCTGTTTTATCTTGTCTGTCTTACCCTTAGTCTCTTAGATCAAACTGCAGCCCTGTTTTATCTTCTGTGTGTCTTACCCTTAGTCTCTTAGATCAAACTGCAGCCCTGTTTTATCTTCTGTGTGTCTTACTCTTAGTCTCTTAGATCAAACTGCAGCCCTGTTTTATCTTCTGTGTGTCTTACTCTTAGTCTCTTAGATCAAACTGCAGCCCTGTTTTATCTTCTGTGTGTCTTACCCTTAGTCTCTTAGATTAAACTGCAGCCCTGTTTTATCTTCTGTGTGTCTTACTCTTAGTCTCTTAGATCAAACTGCAGTCCTGTTTTATCTTTTGTGTGTCTCACTCTTAGTCTCTTGGATCAAACTGCAGTCCTGTTTTATCTTGTCTGTCTTACCCTTAGTCTCTTAGATCAAACTGCAGCCCTGTTTTATCTTCTGTGTGTCTTACTCTTAGTCTCTTGGATCAAACTGCAGTCCTGTTTTATCTTTTTTGTGTCTTACTCTTAGTCTCTTAGATCAAACTGCAGTCCTGTTTTATCTTCTTTGTGTCTTACTCTTAGTCTCTTAGATCAAACTGCAGTCCTGTTTTATCTTGTCTGTCTTACCCTTAGTCTCTTGGATCAAACTGCATTCCTGTTTTATCTTGTCTGTTCTATCCTTAGTCTCTTAGATCAAACTGCAGTCCTGTTTTATCTTCTGTGTGTCTTACTCTTAGTCTCTTAGACCAAACTGCGGTCCTGTTTTATCTTGTCTGTCTTACCCTTAGTCTCTTAGATCAAACTGCAGTTCTGTTTTATTTTCTCTGTCTGTCTTACCCTTAGTCTCTTAGAACAAACTGCAGTCCTGTTTTATTTTCTCTGTCTGTCTTACCCTTAGATCGAACTGCAGTTCTGTTTTATCTTGTCTGTCTGTCTTACCCTTAGATCAAACTGCAGTCCTGTTTTATCTTGTCTGTCTGTCTTACCCTTAGATCGAACTGCAGTCCTGTTTTATCTTGTCTGTCTGACCCTTAGATCAAATTGCAATCCCGTTTTATCTTCTGTTTGTCCTACTCTTAGAACAAACTGCAGTCCTGTTTAATCTTGTCTGTCTGTCTCACCCTTAGATCAAACTGCAGTCCTGTTTTATCTTCTGTGTCTTACCCTTAGATCAAACTGCAGTCCTGTTTTATCTTCTGTGTGTCTTACTCTTAGAACAAACTGCAGTCCTGTTTTATCTTGTCTGTCTGTCTTAACCTTAGATCAAACTGCAGTCCTGTTTTATCTTGTCTGTCTGTCTTAACCTTAGATCAAACTGCAGTCCTGTTTTATCTTCTGTGTGTCTTACTCTTAGTCTCTTAGATCAAACTGCAGTCCTGTTTTATCTTCTTTGTGTCTTACTCTTAGTCTCTTAGATCAAACTGCAGCACTGTTTTATCTTCTGTGTGTCTTATTCTTAGTCTCTTGGATCAAACTGCAGTCCTGTTTTATCTTGTCTGTCTTACCCTTAGTCTCTTAGATCAAACTGCAGCCCTGTTTTATCTTCTGTGTGTCTTACTCTTAGTCTCTTAGATCAAACTGCAGCCCTGTTTTATCTTCTGTGTGTCTTACTCTTAGTCTCTTAGATCAAACTGCAGCCCTGTTTTATCTTCTGTGTGTCTTACTCTTAGTCTCTTAGATCAAACTGCAGCCCTGTTTTATCTTCTGTGTGTCTTACTCTTAGTCTCTTAGATCAAACTGCAGCCCTGTTTTATCTTCTGTGTGTCTTACTCTTAGTCTCTTAGATCAAACTGCAGCCCTGTTTTATCTTCTGTGTGTCTTACTCTTAGTCTCTTAGATCAAACTGCAGCCCTGTTTTATCTTCTGTGTGTCTTACTCTTAGTCTCTTAGATCAAACTGCAGTCCTGTTTTATCTTCTTTGTGTCTTACTCTTAGTCTCTTAGATCAAACTGCAGCACTGTTTTATCTTCTGTGTGTCTTATTCTTAGTCTCTTGGATCAAACTGCAGTCCTGTTTTATCTTGTCTGTCTTACCCTTAGTCTCTTAGATCAAACTGCAGCCCTGTTTTATCTTCTGTGTGTCTTACCCTTAGTCTCTTAGATCAAACTGCAGCCCTGTTTTATCTTCTGTGTGTCTTACTCTTAGTCTCTTAGATCAAACTGCAGTCCTGTTTTATCTTCTGTGTGTCTTACTCTTAGTCTCTTAGATCAAACTGCAGTCCTGTTTTATCTTGTCTGTCTTACCCTTAGTCTCTTAGATCAAACTGCAGTCCTGTTTTATCTTGTCTGTCTTACCGTTAGTCTCTTGGATCAAACTGCATTCCTGTTTTATCTTGTCTGTTCTATCCTTAGTCTCTTAGATCAAACTGCAGTCCTGTTTTATCTTCTGTGTGTCTTACTCTTAGTCTCTTAGATCAAACTGCAGCCCTGTTTTATCTTCTGTGTGTCTTACCCTTAGTCTCTTAGATCAAACTGCAGCCCTGTTTTATCTTTTGTGTGTCTTACTCTTAGTCTCTTAGACCAAACTGCGGTCCTGTTTTATCTTGTCTGTCTTACCCTTAGTCTCTTAGATCAAACTGCAGTTCTGTTTTATTTTTTCTGTCTGTCTTACCCTTAGTCTCTTAGAACAAACTGCAGTCCTGTTTTATTTTCTCTGTCTGTCTTACCCTTAGATCGAACTGCAGTTCTGTTTTATCTTGTCTGTCTTTCTTACCCTTAGATCAAACTGCAGTCCTGTTTTATCTTGTCTGTCTGTCTTACCCTTAGATCGAACTGCAGTCCTGTTTAATCTTGTCTGTCTGTCTTACCCTTAGATCAAACTGCAGTCCTGTTTTATCTTCTGTGTGTCTTACCCTTAGATCAAACTGCAGTCCTGTTTAATCTTCTGTGTGTCTTACTCTTAGAACAAACTGCAGTCCTGTTTTATCTTGTCTGTCTGTCTTAACCTTAGATCAAACTGCAGTCCTGTTTTATCTTCTGTGTGTCTTACTCTTAGAACAAACTGCAGTCCTGTTTTATCTTGTCTGTCTGTCTTAGATCAAACTGCAGTCCTGTTTTATCTTCTGTGTGTCTTACTCTTAGAAAAAACTGCAGTCCTGTTTCATCTTGTCTGTCTTACCCTTAGATCAAACTGTTGTCCTGTTTTATCTTGTCTGTCTTACTCTTATATCAAACTGCAGTCCTGTTTTTACCTTCGATGCGTCTAGTGTAGGAACTATGTGTTATCTCTGTGTGATTGTATAATGTTAAGGAGAGATTTCAAGTACAGCACACCCATGTACACGTATCGATCATTATCCTCATGTCCTTAATATTTTCCATGTGTTGCAGTTTGACATCGATGAAGCTTGGATGGAAATACCAGCGCTAAATTAAAGATTAGTGCTCTCACCAGCTTTCACAGTGATATTTTCAGCAATAAAAGCCGCACCGTTGTGAATAGTTGTGCATATTTTAAGAAATACTGGTGCAGTAGTACTAGTCGCAGTGACAGCAGCAAAATTTATGAATTAAAATTTGTCATTTTGAACAGAAAAAACTGCATGGCTTAACACCGGTTAAATAATAGGTTTATTCCCTTTTTCTCGTTAACACTAGAACATTTCATATTTGTATTGAAAAGTCACGTTCACAGTAAATGCGCTTGTGTACCATGTTCGCGCCATTTCCCATAGAACATACTGACTGAAAGTTATGCACTTAACAGCTCGTCGAAATTTCCATCTCTCAACATAACTGTCGTGCTGACATTAGAATGTAATACGAGTAAAACAATGATGTCCCACTTATGCACACTTATTGGCTAGGACTTGTAGGAGATGGTGGAGCATGTTACTTTTCACTGAGGGGAAAGGAAAAGATGTTAGGTCAAACTTCTAAAATATTTGATAAATAAACAAAGCATCTCTATCATGGAATGTTTGCGGAGCCGATTCATTAAAGACAGTTTCATTAAAGCTTGATTTTTTCCCCCCTAGTCTCACTTCTCTGTAGAAGCTATTCGCCTCCTTTGTCTGGTTGCAGTCGCTCAATGTGAGAATACAATGTGTTGGTACAATTCAAGTCTCTACTTGTCAGCATTACGGACCATCTGCCATGGTCTACAACTTGCTGGTTCTCATTGGTTGTAAGTTTGATGCGATAATTAGTACAATGAAGATCTCGTGCTGTGTGGTCTTTGCTTCCGGAAAACTTGTTCACTTCATAAAAATTAACAATCATGGTCTTGAGTGTGTATCATAAATTTAACGGCTCCAGGATTCCTATGAAATTTCTGTGTCGTTCTAGATTTCCGGCGTGATGTTATGGCATGTATTTGGGCTTAAGTCGTTGGATTTAACATATAGAGCCACTCATGAAACTGTATCTTGTGCCTGTCTTTAGAATAGGTTAATGCTCAAGGATAAAATCAGAAATGTTTAGAATCTAGATGACAATTCTCACTTATATTAATGCTGTTGAAAGCGTTCTCGCGTTGCCACTTTTAGGGAGCTGTCAGTTGAGATACACAGACAGAGACCAACAGTATTAGTCTGTTGGAGAGAGAAAGAGAGAGAGACAGAGAGAGAGAGAGAGAGAGAGAGAGAGAGAGAGAGAGAGAGAGAGAGAGAGAGAGAGAGAGTCTAACTATATATACATTTGTGTGTATATATATATATATATATACACACACACACACTCTCTCTCTCTCTCTCTCTCTCTCTATATATATATATATATATATATATATATATATATATCTATAAAGTTAGACTTTGTTACTGTACAAAATATTTCAATTCCAGTCCAGGTTGAATATATATCCTGATGCCCCATTCAGTTGTAAAGAGCTCACCTCGAGTCAGTGCGGAGAGCTGGGACATGACCTTCCCCCGTCCCCCACCAATCTCTGCCTTGTACTACTGCGTCTGTGTGGAAATAACAGGTTCAATTCTGGGGGGCTCTCGCGTCATCTCATTGATTTTGATTGGCTACTATGTATGGTGGCCGGGGTATTTCCCGGTACTCTCCATACTACTCAGAGACTCCACAGAGTTCAAATCAAATGTCACAGGAAAAACCATTTCATTATTCAAATCTGGGAACACCCAATTCTCACACAAACCCCGAGTTCCCCTTTTCGCCAAAGAAACCCCGTGGCATAGATATAAATCCGGTTCTAAATGTATTGAAAATATTTTCATGCAGGTCAAACGAGTGGACAAATCGATAAATATTCGATTTTATAAGCTGCAATCTGTTGTAAAGTTTGTGTGCAACAAGTGTTAATTTTTTTTTTTGAAACAAAATTTGAAATTCATGTCTGTGTAGCCATTGAGAATGTTGCGCCCGAAAATTGAAATTAACTAAATATATTATTGGGGAAAAAATTTAACAACGTCTTTTCAAATCGGCAAAAATTGGAAGTGATCGCTTCAGTCAAAAAAAAAAAAATGCTTTTCTTTTTCATATTTTTTTTTCTGAACAAAAACCTCAATCAGGTGCGAATAATCGTCGATCACATGAAAACGTGAGAGTGAGAATAGAGAATTTTTATCATTACAAATTATGGCCTTTCGGATGTTTCTAGATCTCGTATAGAATCTGTCCAGTTTTATGGCGACTTCCACGAATCAGTAGAACCGTTACCGGTGCATTCACTGAAACTTGTACATGGACATGATTGTGTCTTGTAGAAAAAGTACTTTTCAAAATAATAATAACAATCATTCCTGATACTCTCTCTCATCCTCTCTCTCTCACCCCCCCCCCCTCTCTCTCTCTCTCTCTCTCTCGTTTCTCTCGCCCCCCCCCCCTCTCTCTCTCTCTCTGTTTCTGTTTCTCTCGCCCTCTCTCTGTCTGTCTGTCTGTCTCTCTCTCTCTCTCTCTCTCTCTCTCTCTCTCTCTCTCTCTCTCTCTCTCTCTCGCCCCCCCCTCTCTCTCTCTCTGTTTCTCTCGCCCCCCACTCTCTCTGTTTCTGTTTCTCTCGCTCTCTCTCTCTCTCTCTCTCTCTCTCTCTCTCACTCTGTTTCTCTCTCCTCCCAGCCCCACCCCAGTCAAAAAACAAAACAAATCAAAACAAAAACAAAAATGTAATTGAAACATATACATTGTTCTGCTTGGTTGATAGCAAAAAATCATTTGTAAAGATCTTCAATAAATGGAAAGGAACTTATTCTTTTTTTTATACATAAAACAAGCTTGAAATTTATTTTTCTTGCTTGTACAAGAAGCATGTATATTCATGTAGGCTCACATTTCATTGCTGACAGTATTATGTTCCCATCATGCACAGACTCTTGCATGGTTAGTCTGAGACGCTGAATCCGTCTTTGATGTTGATGTTATTCCAGTACTATATGTCTCTATCATTAAGTTTATATGCTGCCAAGATTGATTTGCTTTCAGCGTCGTGTCACTTTCCCATGGAGTACTGCAATTTTCCGTTTCATCACGTTTTCTCTAGCTATATAGTTTTATAAAGCTGTGCTTCGCTGCATCCTGCCTCAGACGCCTGAATAATTTTTAATTTTCTACTGTTCTACGCTTTACGTCTTGTAAACTGAAGGGTGGAGACATGCTTTCAAGACCCGAACTTTATTGGTCTTCTTCTCTTATCTTACAGTTATGTAGTAATCTCAAGTCTTCATGGAGTATGTAGGCCTTCTTGAGCGTAATTTTTTGACTCGCATCTTTTCGGTTTGGCTTCCAAATTTTTAACATTGCTGTTTCGTTATAATCGAATTGAATTTGTCTTTTGGTTTCTTCTCCACACTGACTAGTCTCTTAACGTGATATGACCAATCCTTACAGTTCAGACCTTGCAAATTTACAGGTCCATGAGATGCAAAAGTTTAGTTATCACCTGTTGAGTGCAACATTTGACATTTCCCCATCCCATGTTCGACACAGGGTCTGCTAGCCTGTAGAATATAATATCTCTCCATCGATAAATTAATCTTAACTTCATCGTTTGCTTTTGTGTGTTTCCTGATACAAACCCTTACATGTAAAAAAAAAAACAAAAAAAAAAAACTGCCTTTTTTCTTTCTTTCTTTCTTTTTTTTTTTTCGTTTCGATTGAGAAATCTTGAGCGTTCTCGTGCGTTCTTCTTTTCCCTAGACAGACGGATGAAGTGAGAGCGAATCCCAGAACTCTGACCATAAACGTACAATTATTGTCACGATACTTATTTTGAGAGATGCGGCCTCAGACTGCAGAGCACAATGGGATTTCTACATTCCGGCTAATGACGCCCGCTTTGTGTCGTCCTTGTTTATCACTGACATTTCTCGCTTTTGTTGTCTGTGAAGGAGCTGATAATGCTCCCCAAGTCGCCGTCTACATACCAGAGTGGCCGCATGACAAATCGATAAACTTGCTGTCGTCAAGATCTCCATGGATATCCTAACAAGAATAAGTTTCCTGCAGAAAGATAATAGGCCGACTGAGGCATTAGTATTTCTAGCAGGTTGTTTCGTTCCGTTCTTGAAGAGAGGCGGTAAAGCTAATCCCTTTTACTGTGTGACAAAGTTCATTGCACACCCTATGGGAAAACGTACATTTTGACCTATGTGAAATTTATTTTACACACCGAGGATCGTTTTGACTGCATTTAACAATCTGATACATTGAAAAAACTGCAGCTGTTGAAAGAAATTATCAACCTACCAGGCGCAGTAAGCTTTGTGGCTAGTTATACTTCCCCCAATTTTCCCAGAGATAGGGGTTTTTGCGCCGAGCCAGGGACAGCATTGTTTACACGAAATCTGACAGCAACTTAAAACGCCTCAGGAATCCGAGACTTCCTGTAATGTTGGACTAGCGCCGCCCGTCATTCCGTCTTTAAAAAACCCTACCTCAGTACAGCTTTTAGAATCGAGCGGTGGAGGTGGGCAGGTTGTAAAGAAATCCATCGTAACCCAGCACTACTTGAAGTGAGGATCGAACGATGGTGAAGATACTCCCAGACTAGACAGCGCCGCTGGAGCGGCTGGAGACGGACGTAACGGAAGAGTCACGGAGACAATGAAAGCAGTTTACATTCACGAGATAAAATAAAAACTGTAGAGTGATAATAGGGCTAAATGCTCCCTCCAGCTCTTGTGATGGAGATCAATAAAGCTAGCTTATCGTTACAACACTAGCAGGGATTGAGGAAAGATACTCTGGAGGAGGAGAGAGGGCGGAGGGATTGAGAGAGAGAGAGAGAGGAAGAGAGAGAGAGAGAGAGAGAGAGAGAGAGAGAGAGAGAGAGAGAGAGAGAGAGAGAGAGAGAGAGAGAGAGTGTGTGTGTGTGTGTGTTAGATTTGTAGCCAACTCAAAGTCCTTTAGAAGAGATTTGAACTTTATTTTATTTGTGGGACTCAGTTTTTTCCAACCATGAATTCCAGTATGAGATTACCTGCCTGTCTCTGAACCTCAAGCATTGTCTTGTGTGCGGATTGTTTCAAGATCGCCGTGTCATTATGTTCGACTCGCATTATTACAAGTTCCATTAACTGAACAGGCGGAGATCATCATGCAACAAATCAGACTTTTAATAGATTTATTTTCTTTTCACCCTCTGTCTACCGCACCATTGTTTAAATTTTCATCATTCAAACTACAGTAACTGTTGGAATCTAAAGTCAACATCTTTAAAGGAAACTATTGTTTCTAGTCAACTCTGTATAACTATCCTATTTGGTATTTATAGATTTACAATGGCTTAGTTCAACTGATTTTTCTCGGTCCTGAGATTTTGGCTCAATCCAGATTTCATTGTACCTAGATTGAAGAACCCTAGTCCGTGTCAGAGAGGTTGGACTTTCCTCAGAGGTTAGGTCCAGACCCCGCTCTCTAGCTCTCCGCAGCTTCCACCAGTAAATGCCTATAACTGATTAGCTATGGGGACACCAGTCTCAGTCATAGGCATTTCTTTTGGTTTTGTTTCCGAAGATGATTAGCAGGTAATCGCGCGCACACACGCACACACACACACAGTTTCACACCTTTTCCACATGACCACGTAATTTTCTTGCCATTTCCCGATTGGCAGAGTAAGCGAGTGTTTAATGATTTTTGAGGGTTTTGTGTTGTGTGTGCGCGTGTAATAAAAAGCCCATTACTCCGCCATTATGCGTTTTCAGCAGACTTTTGGAAAGATTACTACCAAGGCGGGAATTGCGAAGGTAACGGTGGAAAAACACAAACCCCTCCTACTCGAAATGTTTTGGAAATTTCGAAATACTTAATATGGGAGTTGATGATTAAAGGGGTTATATTTTTTAGGATGCTGCTTAAATACAATAAACATTCACGACAAGATAGAATTGATTTTGTACTCGCTGCACTCTCATATACACAGCATTGTGGTTATCGATTTCTCATTTACCCACCGAGGCTGATGGTTTACACCCGGCGAGAAAGCTTATCAAGTGACAAATCTAGAAAAATTGGGCAAAATGGTGTAACTTGCTGAACTGTAAATCCTCAGGAATGATTCGCCCGTACGCACGCACTGAAGCTTATTATCACCAGTCAGACCCGTAATTTAGAAAGAGCAAACCATATAATCTTTCTACTGAGATTACCGGTACATTATTTAATATAGGAGGGTTAAAAATCATAATAATTACTTTGAACACGAATCAGTCTACTGTCATATTCATCAACACGGTTTTAATCGAGAAACAAAATGAGAGACACAAACAGATTGAGAGAGAAAGAGGGAAATATTAAAAGAGAATCATAGAGATGATAGATAGATAGATAGATAGATAGATAGAGAGAGAGAGAGAGAGAGAGAGAGAGAGAGAGAGAGAGAGAGAGAGGGAGAGAGCGAGAGAGGGAGGGAGAGAGAGAGAGAGAGATATATAGAGAGAGAGAGAGAGAGAGAGAGAG
>JAWDGP010006599.1:1050000-1105000 GCA_033675545.1 Elysia crispata
CACATGGAATTGCGTATCATTACGGCATTTCACACAATCATGTTGTTGAAATAAATCCTTTCATCAGTCATTCTCAGTTGCTGCATCTGAAGAATTCTAATGATAGCTGTGAATTTTAGTCAAAACTGGGTATTATCATTGGCTCTCCTAGGTGCCTTTCATCAGTTCTCACCTGCATTGTTCTGGTGACTGGTTGTTAGTTATACATCGCCGACAGACTTGTGTCATTGTTCTGGTGACTGGTTGTTAGTTATACATCGCCGACAGACTTGTGTCATTGTTCTGGTGACTGGTTGTTAGTTATACATCGCCGACAGACTTGTGTCATTGTTCTGGTGACTGGTTGTTAGTTATACATCGCCGACAGACTTGTGTCATTGTTCTGGTGACTGGTTGTTAGTTATACATCGCCGACAGACTTGTGTCATTGTTCTGGTGACTGGTTGTTAGTTATACATCGCCGACAGACTTGTGTCATTGTTCTGGTGACTGGTTGTTAGTTATACATCGCCGACAGACTTGTGTCATTGTTCTTAAGGCAATACGGAAGCTAATATTTACGACAGGGTTGATTATTCCTAGAAAGATCTTTTCTTTAGTGTGAACACTAATACCTAGAAATAATCCTTCAAAAAAAAAAAAAAAAAAAAAGAAAAAAGTAAAAACATTCACATCCCACCAAGAAAATAAGAAGAAAACAGCCAATGAACTTTTTTTACGCTCATATATATCCTTTTCAACTTTTGTGTTAGTAGATTTAAGACTTATTGACTGGGGATGTAAGGATTTGCATTCAATCGTTTGATTGCTTCTCTCTGCGCAAGAAGAAAGTCTGATGTCAATCCACGTTGTTGTGGACTATTCATATCAATCCACCAGGCCACCAATTAATCAGTTGCAATCCTCTATGTTTGACAGACTGGACCAAAGAGCTCTGCCCAGCCACCAATATACTCCGGCTCATCTACCAAGGCCGATTCCTTCATGGCAATGTGAGCCTGGCAGGTGAGTCACTGTCGGAAGATCAGGGAGAGAACAAGGTCGCATACATGGTTCAAATACTGGAAGCTGCTTCTCTCTATCTCCACTTTTTGCTCTGCCACTTTATCGAACTCACTTTCCTTTTTCTGTCTTTCTGTGTATCACTGTGGTTCTTTTTTTTTTTTTTTGTATTTTCACTCATGCTCACTGGCTCTCTTACCTCTCTCTCTCTCTCTCTCTCTCTCTCTCTCTCTCTCTCTCTCTCTCTCTCTCTCTCTCTCTCTCTCTCTCTCTCACTCTCACTTCCCCCCCCCCCCCCCCACACACACCTATTTCGCCATCACTATGCACTGATTGCTAAACATACACTCACTTGGATCCATTAGTCCCATGGTAGTTGAACATACTAGGTCCATCCATTAGCACAGTCAGGTACATGAAACAAAATGCTCCGCTGTGTTATCTTGTGCATTAGCATTTTTGAGCCTCATATTTTCATTATAAACCTTACTAAAATGAAGAAAGGGGGCTGTTGACACTTTTTTAGTTTGTAGGAAGCCCTAGAACCCTCTGAAAAGACAAGTTCAATCAATAAATCAGTCAATCAAATAGTCTAGCCTTACAGTTATTTTCAACATATCTTTTGCAACACACACAAAAAAGGATAGGATGTCTTGCTATTGAAAATCTGACCCAGGCATACTCATACCAACAGAAATATTCTTATCATACATATATTCCCCTAAAATAACATGCATCTTACACATATAACTCAATTATCCCAATTGTGTGATTGTGTGCATGGGCCACATTGCTCATTTTGACTGTTTTAATTTAAATGATGAAAAAATATTCACGCACTATAGCCTTTTTCTTGGATTATGAGATTTAATTTCACCAGCTGTAATGGTTTATCTCCCTGCTGTCCTCAAAATCTTTTGAGTTCTTTTTTTAATCACTGCTCTCAAAGCTGAACATTTAAATTTTATTTTTTCAGTCTTGTAATGTGAGAACATCTCAGGAGGCAATAGCTTCCTCTGTATGGAATTTGACCTTTCAAAACATTTTTCATGACACATTGAAGAAAGGTCTTAACATTTACATACACCTTATTTTGGTTATTGAAATAACATTTATTTTGGTTTCATCACATTATATCTTTATAATAATTTATTTATAGCAATACACTATGGAAAGAAAAGAAAAACAAACACAATGATTTATCTCATGACATGCAAGGCATTCAAGCAGATTTAATGTATGGAGAGCCATTAATGTAAAACTGATTCCAGTGTTAGGTTGGACTTCGCAAGAAAGGAATGATTACAGCCATGGCAGAAATCAAAAGATAACATTGTCTGGTATTTAAAATTTTTTTTTTAATCTATTCATAAAGTTTAGCATAATATGTAGGTATTTATCATAACTTGACACTTTTCACGTAACTTTTTTCATTATATTGACCATACTTTTTTCAGTACCACATCGTTCTTTGATTTGAATATTATTGCATACAAGAAGATGTTATGTAGACTCTTTATCTTTCTCTCCTCATATCGCCTGGGATAGCTCTACAACTCCCAACAGGGAAAACAACTGTGATGCACCTTGTGGCTAGAGACAACTTGCCGGAGCCCAACAATCCTGGTAGGTACTAGGTGTAGATAAGTGAGAGCTTGGAAACATAGCAGATATTATTACCATGGAATAACACAAAAAAGTGAAATGGAGGGATGATCCTGACAAGCCTTTGTATTAGAAAAAGATTTTTTCCCTCTTTCTCTTTTACCGTTTTTTTTTCTCTCTCTCTTTTTTCATTTGTTTTTCTCTCTGAATTATTCATTTTTCTCTCATGATCTTCATGTCTGTCACCTGCTGGTATTTACTTTTTCACTTTGACACACACACATCAGACCATACATAGATCTAAAGCTGTTCCTCTTGTCTCTCCCTTATGTCCAGGTCAGCTAAAGAAAGACAAGAGTGGGGAACCTGGTTGCAGCAACTGCTGTGCCGTGCTTTAGGCAAGCGGGTGATTGGAGGGAAAAGAAGACATATGTTTATCGATGGTGTCAGTCTCAAGCCATAGAATCAAAGGCTTCTCCAGCCAGTCTCTGCTCACGTGTGGCTGTTGTCATTGGGAGGACAAGTAGGGCCAGTCTGTGTAACCAGCTTGCCTTCCCTTTATTCATTTGTTATGTATTAACTACACACTTGAGGTGTAAACTGTTCACATGGCATTTTCATATACGTGTAGACAATGACTTATTTTGGATAAAATGCTTGTCATTGTTATAAAAGAAAAAAAAATATTTAACAAACATCAGGAGATTTTTCTCAAGCAGAAAATATGTTTGCTGTGTGAGAGGATTTCTAATTCCCATTTTAATGCAATGAAAGCAGATCTTGTTATTCTCCAAATCATCCCACAAAAATACAAAGCATATACAGCTGACACTGTCAGCTTAAAGTCATCATGCCAGTTACAGACAATGCCGTGAGATCCAATGATGTGCTCCGAGAGATTTCTGAGTCCTGTGTTGTTTTCAGTAGAGACTTGACAAGCAATCATTTCATTTCTTTTGAAAGAAAGACCTGAAGCTTTTATAAGTGCTATATAGTGTACAAATGTTTATTATCTATGTATATTTTCTTTTGTTTGAGATCATGTCCTGTGAAAAGAAAAATGAAAAATAATGAATGCGATAAATCTGTTTCACTTGTCAGGAAGAGGTAGGAAGTGAATTTAAAACTAGATTTAAGCTTGATATTAGATAAAGTTTGACTAACATTGGCCTTTAGCCACACACACAACCAAAGACTTTGATACCATGTGTCAACGGATCTTGAAGTAGGGGGAGGAAACTTAAATGAAACAAGAAGCGTATTCAAGTAGGGACGATCATCATTTTAAATCATTTTTTTTTTTAAATGTGTGAAAGCCAATCATTATATTGGATTGTATGAAGAGTACAAAAATTAAAAAAAAATAATTTTTAATTAGATTCTGATGATGTCAAATTTTCCCTGTAATACATTCTTATCAAGCCATCACCTTATGCATGACCTTCTTCATAGGTGCCAGTTTGACCCACTAGACAGATAGCTTTTGTGCAGCCCAACTTATTGGTGAAAGAGTTTGTGGCATTTTTTATAATTTTTTTTTTTAAATATCAAATGTGGATACGAATCATGAGGTATTGACTGTCATGGGAGAATTTTTAAAAACATTTTATATTTTATTTCCTCTTATTAGATTCAAGAGTTGGCATATATTGTAGGCTAGATTTGAAATAAATGTTTAGATAAAGTGAGAATCCCTTTAGAATGCTTACTCCTTGGTAGAAATTGTAGATATTGAATTACTTGTGGTGTTCCATGTCAAATTAAAGGTCCATAATTTAGATCCTAATTTCTTTTATTGAAAGGACCGTAAGAGCTACAAACATAACATGGAACTGAGGTCCAAATACATTGTACTGTAATTGCCAAGTCTGAGGTTACCATCAGATTTCGTTCTGAAACAATAGTCTGTAGCTAAAGAACTGCTTAAACAATGCATAAATAATGCACACCTTGATGTGGTTTAATTCTATTGCATTTTAAGAAAATCATTTTTTTTCCATATAAAATTTGCACATTGAATGAAGGTATTTTACAGTTGCTTCATGATTATTTTTTTTTTGGCTTATTAAATCTAGTCACTAATACATAGGAATATTTTCATTGTGGATTCAACTTCTCTCTTCAAGTAAACACCACAATGTGAAATAATAAAACATCCTATTAGCACGTTGCAAATTGACATAAATAGTTTCAACATCTGTGGTAAAGTAGATCTAATTGATCTCACTCAGAAGATAGTAGGTTTGGGGGGAAAAATACATTTTGGGATAAGAGTAAGTTTTGTTTTATTTTATTATGGGTAGCACTCATTAACAAAGGCTAAGATTATTTTCGAACCCTTACAAAATGTATAGGGATGTCCTTATCAATAAAAGTTACCACTGCTAAATATTCTGTAGCTTAATCATTTAGTTTAAAATAGTCATATTTGTACAAAAATGCTGTATACATATATTGCACCAAATATTTCTAAATAATACATTTGTATTGCAATATGCCCTTTTATTTGTTTGAAATCTTGTCCCACATAATTACAAAAGTGACAAGATGTTTGTGTCACAAGTAAAGAGCAAGTCTTTGTATGTTTTGTAAATTTATTATGTGATTATTCAATGCTACATGTGTACACACAATTCTTATTTACACAACCTGGAGATGTGATATGTATATTAGTTGAAAATCCCAACACATTGTATTTTATCTGAAGGGTTTTTGTAATGTTTGTACAAGATATATTGTCGCGAGCAAGAGTTTAAAATATTGCACAAGATTTGTAGACACCATGAAATACTTCGATTATTGCAAAGTAATAAGGATCTTTTATTTAATTTTTGCTTTTCGGTAGACATTCCTCACCAACTTTTTTTTTAAGAAAGCAAAATATTATCTGTAAGATTTTTTTTTTTTTTGGCTAATGTCACACCTGAAACTCAAAGATAAATTTTTCCTTTTTTTTTTTTTTCAAATGCAAAAGTGTGTACCTTGTTGGTCATTCACTTAAAAGTCTGGAGTAAAGCTAACCATTCAGAGCTTCAACAGCTAATCTTATCCTCATTTTTGTTGTTTTCATCTCTCTTTTATTTTTACAGAGCTATACAGAAGTTTATCATTATCATTTACAGCTGTTCACTAGTGCTTTTAAATTGATTGTTCTCTTCTGATTGGTGAATATTTGTGTGTTACAAAGTGTGTAACAAATTTCATGCTTGTGGGAGAAACTAAAACTATTTGCATTGGACTGATGCTTTTCTGCATGACTGGTAACAATGATTTGATGATTGCTGTCGTACACACTCTTGATGAACACATTCTACTTGTACTATTGTATGAAGTCTTAATCCACTACATTGAGACCCTCCATGATAGTTTTGGCCTTTTGATATGATGTGAATAGTCTTGCAATGATATGGTTAATTTTTTTTTTAATTGTAATGAAATTATAATATAGTTTTCAAAGGAAGCATTACCAAGGATTGAATTGAAAGCTATTTTTGTGCTAGCAAGGTGCTCTAATGTGTTCAGCAGATGTGTCTTTTAATTTGTCGATAAGTTCTGCTACAGCTAGCTAAATACTCCCTGCCTTTTTGCCTGCTTGTCGTCTTTTAGATTTGAAATACAGATTTTCCTTTCTCTTACTTCACCTAGGAAATCAATGTTAACTTATCTTTCTCTTCCATTATTTCAATTTTTTTCCTCTTCATAGGCAAATAACCATGTCTATGTTTGATTATGGGAGTAAATTGTTAGCGTGGATATCATTCAGAAGTGTCAACTTCAATAGGATATTTAAGAACAAATTAATGACTTTTGTCAGAATAAAAATAAAAGGAAAACTAAAAATAGTCGCTGCTACTTCAAACCAATTGTAAAGGAGGAATAATAAAAATTCTACTTCTTCTGGAAGAAAGGGAGTTAATCTAAGACAAGCATTTAAGGGGAGAACAATAAAGAGCAGAAAATCATGAGGATGCTTTCCCTGACAACACTTTAATAGTAGCTCTAAACAGACTGTGATTTATGGACCCTAAACAGGAGGATTATCCTAATCATTGAAATAATTTTACTACTTAAGATAATTTTAGTTGGAATATTCGCCTCAAGTGTTAGTCACTTTTTTATGTAAAATTTGCCACTGATCAAAAAGCTTAGTCTACCCCCCCCCAAAAAAAAAAAAAAAAAATCGGACTTTTGAGAAGATTGGTGATTGATATCACATTTAGAGCTAACTATTATACAATGAATTTTGCTAGGTGCATGTGGGAAGCAAGGTATATGTTATTTCTGTTTCAGGTCCCACATGGCTTGCATTAAAAATTAAAATTAGACAATTTTGATTTCAAATACAACCAGGTTGCCCAAGTAAAAAAAAACAAACAAAAAAAAAAAAACACAGCAGAAGGATGCTTTGTACCAATCAAGACTTGTAAGATAGTTTAAAGGTAGAAGACAATCAAAGAAATATTTCATGGACACTTTACTCGATGTCTCTTTCTTTGTATTCGACACATTCTTTCCCCTAATCTATTTTTTCTTCTCTCCCTAAGTAAGAAAAGTACATGTTTTCCCTGCGGTTTGAAGTGCTTGTAAGAAACTTGTCAAGTAAGAGTCAAGGATCCCCATGGTTTTTGCCAACTTATGATGTCTCAAAGTTTGTTAGGGATGCTGTTTTACTCCATAGAGTATTTGAGCCTGTGTTGATGATGTTCCTTTGTATGGCTGACATGGTTCCTCTCACAACAGCTAAGTGAGATGCTATTCAAGCCTTTGCAACCCAATGAAATTCTTACCAACATACTTCATGGAGGGGAAAGATTGCCAGGAATCTCACAAGACGTGCATTGAAGTAGGCAAATCCTGGTCACTGTAACACAAACATAACATTTAGTTGTTACCTTTTTCAATTGATTGCGTTCAGAGGCTCTTTTGTACTTAAAACTTTGTTTGCTTTTGTGCTTCTTTCTGCACTTTTTTTTTTCATGTTTATTATGTACATTGTAAAGGTTTCTTAATTTCATATTACCACAAGAGCTTGGCAAAGTACATTCAAGTAGGTCAACTTCAAAAGTATACTTAATTCTTTGTTAAATTAATAGCATCTCTTGATTCTTAGTATCTCATTGATTTCTATAAGGCTCCTCACCTTCGCCTATGATCCAGACATTTGTCTGAGCTAGTTACTAAGAGCCCAGTATCATAGTTAAGGTAAACGTGTTTGGCATACATGACCCATATGCTCTCATAGACAAACATACAATTTTCTATCATTTCTAATTTAGGGGCATAAGATTAAACAAAAAAAAAATAAATAAAAGGATCTTCATAGTTTTATGAGTAAACATACCAGTTTCAAAGTGATGTACCAAATAATAATAATAATAATAATAACAACAATAATAATAATCCCCCAAAATCTTGTTCATTTGTTAAGGTGAAAATTCACAGCAATATGTTTCCCAGCAGCAAAAAAATAAAGGGACTAGACCAATGGCTCTTCATCTGAATTTAAAAAAAAATTTTTTGTATTAGGAAATGCAGTGAGGTATTAGCTAGCTGTTTTCAATACCTGCAATTACCTCATCTTAAGGTAGGACAAGTAACTCGTCTGAATCTTGTGCTATAATTGAGCAGAATACTGCTAGATTCATAGGATGCTCAAATCTGCCACACTCAAGAGAGTGTGCATTCACAGTGGTAGCAGCATTCATGTGATTTCTTTATGCTAGGTTAACATCTAGTTTATAGGATGATGCTCGCAATACTGAATTATTCTTCACTGTATTCAAAATACTGTGATGCATCCAAAGTATGCTGGATCTACCACTTAAACATCTTATGCTTAAAATTGGCTGCATTATTATGGTAGGTTTCTAACCCAAAATTTTAAAAAAGAATTGACAATAATGCATGTCTAAATTGTATGCTCTGGCAAAATTTTAATATAAAAATGTAGCTTAAAATTACAACACCAATTTGATGTGTCTCCTTCTCAAACTTCACATGTTCTAACAAGGAGACCCATATTTTGTTAGTAAAAATTTCTCAACACATGAATAGATATGTGTTGTTAAATAGATGACAACAGCGATGACAAAGCCCCGTTCACAGTTCTGCTCCCACTAACCCATCACATACTAACCTTGAATGAGTTAATAGCTTCACAAAACAATTTTTATCTGGGGATAGGTAATGCTTCTCCCCCCCCCCCCCCCCATACATGTATATGTATATTTAAACTTTTGCCCTGATAATGAAGGAATTTCGCAGCTTCTAAATTTTATGATTCCTTTTCATATGAACATTTTACTGCATGAATTCCAGCCAAGAGGTTATACCAATTGTTAGGTGAAAGTGATAGGCTAACGATAGTACTTAACTTTCTGTTTTGTTTTTTTTGGACTTTAACTTTGGGTTTGTTGTTTGTATTTTATTTGTTTTCTGAAGGTTGAATTGAATTGTTGATTATATTTGCTTTTCATTGTAAGGCATTTTACCAGCACACGGTATATCAGATAGCACTTATTTTCTCTCTAGCATATATAAATAATTTGTGATCTTGGTGGTGTGACATGTACATAACATCAGTGGGACATAAAGTAAAAATGTCGTATCTGGACTGCAGACCAAAGTATTTGATGCAGCTGTCATGTCAATTGTCATGTCATGTCACTTGGGCCCAGGCTGAGCTCATTGTGATAAAAGATAGAGCATAGACTGGTGTCCGGGGTTTGAATTCACTTTGTGAACATACCAGAAGGATTTTATTGTTTTATTCTTCTTTCACTCTGTTAAGTCAAGAGTCATTTTATCTCACATACGGCAATAATTGTTAAAATCGTAATTGTTATTGCTGTAAGAACAAGGGGGTTAAACCTTTTGGTCTCTTTGGCTTCACTCCACTGCCAGGGAATACTGCAGGCGGAAGTCTAAATCTTAGATTTTAGACCAATGACTGTGTTATTCCCCAGCAGTATCTTGTAGTTACGCATTCATCAGTATCCTTATCTTTTTCAACAGCTCATTGACCAAGTTGTTTAACATTTCTAATTCTATCCATCATCACTGACGTCATTGTCACCACCACCATCAGCTTTATTTTAAGATCATCAGCATCACCATCAATTAACATCATAGTTGTTACCATATTTTCATCAGCATTATCATCAAGACATCATGTGTATCATTGTGATGATGTATTTATGAGCAGTACCGTAGCCTAACTGGTCTCCTTGATAATTGGGTTTGCCATTGTTTGCTGGCAACGTTCATGTCAGTACAATCATCAATCAATAAAGTGATTCTCGTTCTTCTTTACATTGGATTAAATTTATCTTGGAGTTGTAACTGACCGCAGTTTTATTTGTTCTTGTCGTTTGCTTTGTATTTTGTATATCGTCCAACTTAACTTGGTGGCCACGTCTGTTGTTTTTTTTCTGTGTTTAAGTATGTTAAACATTCTTTCATCTTGTTTGCTCACAACTGCCATGGCTTCTCTCAGTGATCCTCCCCTCCTCCGGTCCCTCTGTTTCTGGAATGATAGCTGCTATATAACACAAGTATTTCGAGGTTAAAGAGAATGTGTTAGAGAGTTGACGTTGTTCTAGTCTTCTAGCAAATGATTTCTTTAAATCTTTGCTTTTCCATGGCCTTCAATCTGGAGATGTCAGCCTGTATGTAGGAGTAGGCAATGTTAGTGTGGAATTTTGGAGGAATGGGAATACAAAGAATTGAGTGACAATCAATGGATGGACTGTTCAAAACAAAATCCTTGCATTCTTGCATGGTTAATTACCTTAGCTGAAAACCATTCTTAATTACATAAATTAATACTAACCAAGAGTCCTTAGGAATGAGTTTTAATGTTATGTGAAGCAATGCAATACTTTAAGAAATGGCAAATTCCAAAACGTTATTTTCTTTGGGTATTTTCCATTGCCAAATAATCAGTAAGAGTTCAACACCTGATAAAAATACGAATAATCTTGGTTTTGGAATGTGATGTAGATTTGATTGTGTTCTTGGAAAAAAAATTTAGGACAAAGGAACCGCTATTTAAAGTAGAGTAAAACAAAGACGAGAAGAAATTTCAAAACTCATCAAATTTTTAAACTATGTGATTGAATAATTTTTTTCAGACGTGTTCGGTTTTCACCTTTATTGTCTTTGAAACGTTTTACAAAAGCATGTGTTCAAAGTAAAATTGTACATGTATTTTAATACAAGAAAATCTTTCCTTGGTATTTTAAAAAACACGTAAATTCAAGCAAAAATTGTCAGAAATTATTTTAATTACACTTTAAGTAGGAACTTCCCCATCTCCAAATTTTCCATGCAATTTATGAAAAGTATCCTTTAACTTAAACTTTCAAGTTTTCAGTTTTAGAAAACATTCACCTGGACATAGCAAAAAAAAAAAAAAAAAAAAAAAAATCATTTTCAATCAATCAGCTATGATTATCGGGCCTACATTGAAAAGCAACATCGGAATGTTTGAGCTATTTACATCACATGATTTAATGAAAAAAAAAATGGGCTTGGATACTGAAAAGTGAAATAAGGATGACGTCTTGATTTGTGGAGGAATCGGCACGCGGTTCCTTGACCTGACGGGAGATCATCAGCAAGGGGAAAGGTCAAAGGCCGCTATTCGTTCAGGACATAAACACATGGAACTTAAAACTTCTTTTTTCTTGAATTTCGCCTGTCATTAAATTTGAAGTCTTCAAAGTACAATTTGTTTTTAACCAATCAGAGCTAGTTATAAAAATTCAGTAATAAATGTCTTAGTTAAAACGAATTTTAGCATTCACACAGACACACATATATACATATATTTTACATGTATCACAAGTTAACAAAGTTAACCATCAACAATATTTGAAGTATCGGCAACATTGCCACCCCGCTGTAGGCACGCCATCATGGAGATCCCTAAGTGTGTGGTGCCAGTGGTCAGAGCCCGAGTTGTCTGACAACTTTCATTCTTCCCCACCCAATTTCACAGATCGATCGTTTTACTGCCCTAACAGCTAACATGATTGATTTAATAATCCGGTATGAAATATTTAAGTTTAAGTTAGGCTATATGAAACAGCTTCTAAGGATCTCCTGTTTTCCCGAACAAAAAGGTTTTTTTTTTTTTATGTTTTCCCCCCATTACACTAAACCTACCCCTTCCATATTTTCTAATTCTAATGCTCCTTCCCCTCTCCTTACAAGAAAAAAAAATCTCTTCGTGCATGGCTCTGTTTATCTTTCTCGACTTTAGCTCGGCAGTGCCCGAGCCAATATCTATTATGGCGGTACCCGTGCTGTGACTAAAGCACTGCATGTGATAACATTGTTACATTAACCGTGAAACAGAAAACTCAGTTTCAGATTACATGAAAGCTAAACAGGCTTCTATGATCTATTTTGGTTTTTTCCTACGAAAGAATTAATTTAACTTGCAAGCATCAATTAAATCCAGAATTGAAGAACATCCCCCAAAAATCTACTCTTATATCACGATACCTAAATTTCGTACTCTTTCGGTTCCCACATTAATGGATGAGGATAAAATCAGTTAAAATACGAACTGCTTTAACTCGCCGACTCCAGCTGGCTGAATAAGTGAGCTTGCCATGGCCACTGAATATCGTGATAGTTTATGCCATCTTTGAGATGCCCAAAGGTTGACATGTAACCCTCACCACCCATCCCCCGCCCCAAACTGTAAGCCTTGTATACCCAGGTCAGTCCTCCCTCTTGCAGGCGTTGACCAGCTCCATGATGTCCTTGGCTAGACTACTGATGTCCATGAGGACAATACCGGAGAAGGTCACCGCAACGATGCACACACCGAAGTAGCCAACCGTCTGAGCGCTCGGCCTCTGGTCATTGACGCTGATGTACTTCCGCTTGGAGGCCGACACTTCCCTTTCGTTTACATACAGCTCCTGACATGGGAAGGGGGAGGGGGTGGGGGTGAGGGCGGCAGAGATAGTAGAGAACGGTGAGGGACAGTTCTGAAGAGATGGCGGTTGTTAAAGAATAGTTTGTGGGACGAATGTTTGGTACATGTTGATCTAGTGAGAGTTGAAAATCGCGTAAAAATTAGTTTTTTTTTTAATTGTCCGATTTTGTCAAATACAGTTCAGGTAATACATTAACATAAATGTAAACCCAGGGATCTAAACATTTGGAATGAAAAAGGCGTCGACGATAATGATGAAGAAGAGAATGAGGAGGATGCAAAACTAATAATGACGACGATGATGACAAATATGGTAATAAAGTTTCTGGTAATGGACTTCATAATCCATGCGTCTTTGGAATAAAGGTTGTTGACATTCATATTCCAAAGGTGTCTTCAACATTTCACTTTGTTCACAGTGTGTCAACAAAAATTGACAGAAACGAAGGAAAGGTCAGGGAAAGTTCTGAAGAGATGATGGATATTCACAAAGAGGGAGTGGGACAAATGTTTGGTAGTTGGGGTTGGGAATCTAGAGAGAAATTACTGTACGATCACTGTTTGTTAGAATGTTGATAAGGAACACGGCGGATTCGCTTAAGAAATTGACAGAATTGCTCGTTTTGACAAACACGTCAACGAAGACGACGGCGTTTATAATGAAGATCTAGAGGATGATGATGATGATGATGTTGATGATGATGATGATGATGACGATGATGGAGTAGCAGAAGTCGCGATGATGATAATTAAACTTAAAGTAAGATTTCAGTGGATGATTTTCTATTTTTTCACAAGTCCTACTCCTAGTTTTGCTGGTTGGGAACATTGGTGTTCCACAAGTGTCTTATAATATCAGGGTGTTGATGGCAATGTCAACAGTTTCGGTTTGGATGATAACTAAAATAATTGTACAAAATTAAAAGGAGGACATTCAGAAATGTTTTAAAAACTAAATAAAGAGAAAAAAAACCAGGAACCTTCTGTATAGATGAGGTCATCTGCTCTATCTGGCTGCTGTCCAGTGGTGTGGAGAGCAGATCGTTGGGACACTGGCAGCTACACATCGTCCCGGAAACCTGTGACTGGATGGTTGAGGTTGCGAAGCTTGAAGCTAGGTCGACTGTGCTTGAGGTTGACACCACGGGACTAGATGTCGGAATCACATGACTTGCTGACGTCACCGTTGTTGGGCTGATTTCTGGAATTACACTGGTGACTAGTATTATCTCGCTGGAAGCAGGAAGTGCCGAGCTGACATCTGGGATGACGCTAGAAACGGCTATTATCTCAATGGAAGCGGGAACTGCTGAGATGGGATCCAAGGCTTCTAAAGTCGTTGATATGAAAACTTGTGTGGACGTTACTGCGACATCTGTGGTGACCGAGCTGGTATCACTTATAACTGTTGTTGTGCCTGGTAATGGAAATGGTGTTGAGAATTATCGTTAGTATATGCGAAAAGCGAGCTTTATCTGCTGCAAATTTGCGATATAAATAGGAAATCCATCAAAAGACGAACAAAAGCAATCAAATTATACGTGCGAAGGAATAAGCAATTAGCTGTAATTTGCTGAATCGTTTCATTTCTGGAAAAGTATTCAACAGCATGATAAAGCACGGAAACAGAATTCTATGATTAGAGTTTTTATGAAAATTCAAAGCTCTTAATATTTTGCTAGACCTCTGGCTGCCAAATTGAGGCAAACTCTCTGCCATATGCTATAAACTTCAATTATAAATAAGAGCTGCCACTTTGAAAGCCTGGTATGGCCTTAGAAATGCAAAAAAGATACCCCCCCAAAAAAAAAACAAAAAACCCAAAAAACAACAACAAAAAAACAAAAAAAAAAAACAAACAACTAATTGAACGATACAAGCAAGCAGTTCTTGTGGAAATCCTAAGTAATGATGCACGTTTCGTTCAGTAAAACAATCACAACATTTAAGGTAGCGGAAAAAGAATAAAAATGATGAAACATGGAATAAACCAGAGCAGTCCACAGTGGTATTCACAATTAAGTGATCATCACAGCAGAAAATCTGGATTAGTACAGATCTGTCTCTACATTCATCAATTAACATTGTAAACAGTGAGGAGTCAGTCAGAGTGTTCATAATATCAAAAGTATCACAATGTTGCCCATCATAGCGAAAGTGTATTCAAACATAAATTATAACAACTGAATTTTTCGAATTCAAAAACGTCTTTTGACATTTACTTAAACTTTTTGATAGGGAAATCAGCATTGATGATTACAGTATTTTCTCTAATCTTACCACCACCTTCCGTGTGGCTGTGAATCCGTATCGACCAGTATATATTTATATAGTAAACTAAACAGAGCCACAAAATGTACAAAGTCTAAATACTGCTCCTTATAATAGAAAAATCACTAACATTATTAAAGAACATTATTAGCCTGTCTGTTGTCAGCGATTCCACAGAATTGAGGGAAAGATTCAAGAAATTCAAACGCCAAATTAAAAAGGGTGAAATGAAAGGAAGTTAAAACACCGATAAAATCTCACCTTTGTCGATAACATTTCTCTGCAGCACTGAGATGTGTTGATCAAGTTATAAAAACATTTAGAGAAAACCGGGAAAGATTTCGAGAGGATTATATCAAAATGAGATCACAGACCTAAGCAAAATCGTTCCGTGGATTTGTGTTTATAATTAAAATCATTGGGCTTTGATAAGTAAATTAGAAAAAACCCTCAATAGAGAAAAGGTAATTTTAGATAAACCATCTTGTCTTTTAAATAAAAACATACAGCCACCTCAGCCCCAGCAAAATGACACCAGGGTATCGTGCGTATATATTTTTTATATAATGGAGCTAGGCGAAAAAAAAGGATTATCAAACAAAGCATTTCTAGACCACTTAGGAACGTCAAATTTGGCATGAAGTTGTAAATTGCCCAAAAGATTGGAATGGTCATAATATTTTTTCACCGAAATACTGTTTTTGGATAATTTAAGGCAAAAATGTAATTATTATTTTCTTAACGCTTCAAGTGTTGATGGCCGACTAGATCGGCCGTTATTACACTTCTGTGGCAGATTAGATCGACCGTTAAGTCGGTCACTTTTTGCCCGTTTCAGAGACAAGATAGACACTATTTCATAAATTGACCATCGTTTTCCTTCAAGGAGAAGTGTTCTGTTGAAATCAAAGTGAAACATCGTTGTTTAAACGTTTATAAATATATTTACTGACTGTTTTCATTGCTCTTATATTACCCTAACGTCACACACCTTAATCAATGACGTTTGGAGGGTTAAAAGAAAAAGGTGAATGTGTGAAGTAGATCTACTTCCTGTAAGCACAGCTGGGAAGAGATGGCAGGAATGAAACTGAAAGTAATCTACAATTTAAGCGTCTGGTTTAGATCTACATGTTATAGAGTAAGATCTAAGTAAAGAATCTAAAAAAATTGCTTGGACATAGTTTCTAGATCTAGGGCACCAGCTAGACTCAATTAAAAAATTAAGATCTAGATCAAAATACATATCTTTTACTTTTAGGTTTTGAATTTCAACAGGATTTAAGATATGGATTCTAGATTCTGTCTTTACTTTTATAGAGTTAAATCAGTATATTCTAGGTAAACATGGATAGGTGGAGGTTTATATCTGGATCATGTTAGTAAAAGGATAGATATCAAGACCATTTATAAGACGATTTAATACACAAATACACTCCAGCCCGGGCAATTTATTTAACACCAGGGTCCCGTTTGTAGGATATTTTTCTCAGCTTTAGTAATGGAGCTAAGCGTCAAACGAGGATCACCAAACCGAGTATTTCAGGAACACATAGATAAAGATTTTGTGTTATCGAGATGTCCAGATTTTAGGTAAAGAGAGTCAGGTGGAGGCATATCTGGAGCAGGTTAGGAAAAGGACCGATATCAATGCCATTTATTCGCACCGGCAAATTGAGACCAGGGTCCCGTCGTAGAATGGATTTTTTTTTCAGTTTGTTATGAAATAAATGGCACTTTGGATTAATTATGAGTCTCTTCGTTTCTAACGCTGCTGCTAAAACACCAATCGAGGTTCTTTTGTTTGTTAGGCTTGAGACTCAGTGGACTCCATAATTTCCGAACGTAGGAGATTACCAAAAGGCAAAGCTGCCAGCTAGGACAGGAATTCATATCACCTTATCACAGATCGCTTTAACCAAGAGTCAAACGTTATAACTCCAAATATCACTCTAGAAAGAGGTAGGCCTAAATCTCGGAAAGAAACGCACAGATATCTGCACACACATGTCTCACTACACACCAAGTTTTAACATCAAAGAAAAAAACCACACATCAGCCAAAATAAGAGAAGTTTCTACGCTTGAAATAAAAAAAATCAAACAACCGAAAAAGCCCAAGAGCTGGAGGCAAAGGTTGACTAACCAGTATGGCTGAGTTCTGGAATTTCACTGGTAACTAGTATTGTCTTGCCAAAAGTTGGAAGTCCTAAGCTAAATTCTGGGATGACGCTCGAAACTTCTCTTATCTCATTTAAAGAGGGAAGTACTGAGCTGAAATCTAGGATGACGCTAGAAACGGCTATTACTTTATCAGAAGTTGAAAGTGCTTAGCTAAATTCTGGGATGACACAAAAAACTTCTCTTATCTCGCTGGAAAGTGTAAGTACTGAGCTCAAATCTGGGATGACGCTAGAAACGGCTATTATCTCACCAGAAGTTGTAAGTGCTAAGCTAAATTCTGGGAAGACACCAAAAACTTCTCTTATCTCGCTGGAAAGTGTAAGTACTGAGCTCAAATCTGGGATGACGCTAGAAGCGGTTATTATCTCGCTAGAAGTTGTAAGTGCTGAGCTAAATTCTGGGATGACGCTAGAAATGGCTATTATCTCGATAGAAGAGGGAGGTGCTGAGCTCAAATCTGGGATGACGCTAGAAGCGGTTATTATCTCGCTAGAAGTTGTAAGTGCTGAGCTAAATTCTGGGATGACGCTAGAAATGGCTATTATCTCGATAGAAGAGGGAGGTGCTGAGCTTAAATCTGGGATGACGCTAGAAGCGGTTATTATCTCGCTAGAAGTTGTAAGTGCTGAGCTAAATTCTGGGATGACGCTAGAAATGGCTATTATCTCGATAGAAGAGGGAAGTGCTGAGCTTAAATCTGGGATGACGCTAGAAACGGCTATCGTCTCACTAAAAAGTGGAATTGCTGAGCTGAAATCTGGGATGTCGGTAAAAGTGAGAAGTGCTGAGCTGAAATCTGGTGTGATACTAGAAGCGGATATTATCCCACTAGAAAGTGGAAGTCTTGAGCTGAAATCTGGGATGACGCTAGAAACGGCTATCATCTCACTAGAAAAGGGAATTGCTGAGCTAAAATCTGGGATGACGCCAGAAACGGTTACTATCTCGCTAGAAAGTGGAAGTGCTGAGCTTAAACCTGTTATGACGCTAGAAGCGGATATCATCTCGCTAGAAAATGGAATTGCTGAGCTAAAATCATGGATGACGCTAGAATCGGTTATTATCTCGCTAGAAGAGGGAATTGCAGAGCTGAAATCTGGGATGACGCTAGAACCGGTTATTATCTCGCTGGAAAGTGGAAGTGTGGAGTTGAAATCTGGGATGACGCTAGAACCGGTTATTATCTCGCTAGAAGAGGGAAGTGCTGAGCTGAAATCTGGGATGACGCTAGAAGCGGTTATTATCTCGCTCGAAAGTGTAAGTGCTGAGCTGAAATCTGGGATGACGCTAGAAACGGTTACTATCTAGCTAGAAGAAGGAAGTGCTGGCTCAAATCTGGAATGAGATTATAAGCGGTTATCATCTCGCTAGAAAGTGGAATTGCTGAGCTAAAATCTGGGATGACGCTAGAACCGGTTATTATCTCGCTGGAAAGTGGAAGTGCGGAGTTGAAATCTGGGATGACGCTAGAACCGGTTATTATCTCGCTAGAAGAGGGAAGTGCAGAGCTGAAATCTAGGATGACGCTAGGAGGGGTTATTATCTCGCTAGAAGACGGAACTGCTGAGTTGAAATCTGGGATGACGCTAGAAGCGGTTACTATCTCGCTAGAAGAGGGAAGTGCTGAGCTGAAATCTGGGATGACGCTAGAAGCGGTTATTATCTCGCTAGAAGAGGGAAGTGCAGAGCTGAAATCTGGGATGACGCTAGAAGCGGTTATTATCTCGCTAGAAGACGGAACTGCTGAGTTGAAATCTGGGATGACGCTAGAAACGGTTACTATCTCGCTAGAAAGTGGAAATGCTGAGTTGAAATCTGGGATGACGCTAGAAGCGGTTATTATCTCGCTAGAAAGTGGAAGTGTAGAGTTGAAATCTGGGATGACGCTAGAAGCGGTCATTATCTCGCTAGAAAGTGGAAGTGCTGAGCTAAAATCATGGATGACGCTAGAAGCGGTTATTATCTCGCTAGAAAGTGGAAGTGCTGAGCTCAAATCTGGGATGACGCTAGAAGCGGTTATTATCTCGCTAGAAAGTGGAAGTGTAGAGTTGAAATCTGGGATGACGCTAGAAGCGGTCATTATCTCGCTAGAAAGTGGAAGTGCTGAGCTAAAATCATGGATGACGCTAGAAGCGGTTATTATCTCGCTAGAAAGTGGAAGTGCTGAGCTCAAATCTGGGATGACGCTAGAAACGGTTACTATCTCGCTAGAAAGTGGAAGTGCTGAGTTGAAATCTGGGATGACGCTAGAAGCGGTTATTATCTCGCTAGAAAGTGGAAGTGTAGAGTTGAAATCTGGGATGACGCTAGAAGCGGTCATTATCTCGCTAGAAAGTGGAAGTGCTGAGCTAAAATCATGGATGACGCTAGAAGCGGTTATTATCTCGCTAGAAAGTGGAAGTGCTGAGCTCAAATCTGGGATGACGCTAGAAGCGGTTACTATCTCGCTAGAAGAGGGAAGTGCTGAGCTAAAATCTGGGATGACGCTAGAAGCGGTTACTATCTCGCTAGAAGACGGAAGTACTGAGCTCAAATCTGGGATGACGCTAGAAACGGCTATCATCTCACTAGAAAGTGGAATTGCTGAGCTGAAATCTGGGATGACGCTAGAAACGGTTATTATCTCGCTAGAAGACGGAAGTGCTGAGCTTAAATCTGTAATAACGCTAGAAGCGGTTATTATCTCGGGAGAAGACGGAAGTGCTGAGCTGAAATCTGGGATGACGCTAGAAGCGGTTACTATCTCGCTAGAAAGTGGAAGTGCTGAGTTGAAATCTGGGATGACGCTAGAAGCGGTTATTATCTCGCTAGAAAGTGGAAGTGCAGAGTTGAAATCTGGGATGACGCTAGAAGCGGTTATTATCTCGCTAGACAGTGGAAGTGCTGAGCTAAAATCATGGATGACGCTAGAAGCGGTTATTATCTCGCTAGAAAGTGGAAGTGCAGAGTTGAAATCTGGGATGACGCTAGAAGCGGTTATTATCTCGCTAGAAAGTGGAAGTGCTGAGCTAAAATCATGGATGACGCTAGAAGCGGTTATTATCTCGCTAGAAAGTGGAAGTGCTGAGCTCAAATCTGGGATGACGCTAGAAGCGGTTATTATCTCGCTAGAAGAGGGAAGTGCTGAGCTCAAATCTGGGATGACGCTAGAAGCGGTTACTATCTCGCTAGAAGACGGAAGTACTGAGCTCAAATCTGGGATGACGCTATAAACGGCTATCATCTCGCTAGAAAGTGGAATTGCTGAGCTAAAATCTGGGATGACGCTAGGAGAGGTTAATATCTCGCTAGAAGACGGAACTGCTGAGCTGAAATCTGGGATGACGCTAGAACCGGTTATTATCTCGCTAGAAGAGGGAAGTGCAGAGCTGAAATCTGGGATGACGCTAGAAGCGGTTATTATCTCGCTAGAAGACGGAACTGCTGAGTTGAAATCTGGGATGACGCTAGAAACGGTTACTATCTCGCTAGAAAGTGGAAGTGCTGAGCTAAAATCTGGGATGACGCTAGAAGCGGTTATTATCTCGCTAGAAAGTGGAAGTGCTGAGCTGAAATCTGGGATGACGCTAGAAGCGGTTATTATCTCGCTAGAAAGTGGAAGTGCTGAGTTGAAATCTGGGATGACGCTAGAAGCGGTTATTATCTCGCTAGAAAGTGGAAGTGCTGAGCTCAAATCTGGGATGACGCTAGAAGCGGTTACTATCTCGCTAGAAGAAGGAAGTGCTGAGCTCAAATCTGGGATGACGCTAGAAGCGGTTACTATCTCACTAGAAGATGGAAGTGCTAAGCTGAAATCTGGGATGACGCTAGAAGCGGTTATTATCTCGCTAGAAAGTGGAAGTGCTGAGCTGAAATCTGGGATGACGCTAGAAGCGGTTATTATCTCGCTAGAAAGTGAAAGTGCAGAGCTGAAATCTGGGATGACGCTAGAAGCGGTTTTTATTTCGCTAGAAAGTGGAAGTGCTGAGCTCAAATCTGGGATGACGCTAGAAGCGGTTATTATCTCGCTAGAAAGTGGAAGTGCTGAGTTGAAATCTGGGATGACGCTAGAAGCGGTTATTATCTCGCTAGAAAGTGGAAGTGTAGAGTTGAAATCTGGGATGACGCTAGAAGCGGTTATTATCTCGCTAGAAAGTGGAAGTGCTGAGCTAAAATCATGGATGACGCTAGAAGCGGTTATTATCTCGCTAGAAATTGGAAGTGCTGAGCTCAAATCTGGGATGACGCTAGAAGCGGTTACTATCTCGCTAGAAGAGGGAAGTGCTGAGCTTAAATCTGGGATGACGCTAGAAGCGGTTACTATCTCGCTAGAAGACGGAAGTACTGAGCTCAAATCTGGGATGACGCTATAAACGGCTATCATCTCACTAGAAAGTGGAATTGCTGAGCTGAAATTATGGGATGACGCTAGAAACGGTTATTATCTCGCTAGAAGACGGAAGTGCTGAGCTTAAATCTGTAATAACGCTAGAAGCGGTTATTATCTCGCGAGAAGACGGAAGTGCTGAGCTGAAATCTGGGATGACGCTAGAAGCGGTTATTATCTCGCTGGAAAGTGAAATTGCTGAGCTGAAATCTGTAATGACGCTGGATACGACTTTTATCTCGCTGACAGAGGGAAGTGCTGAGTTGAAATCGGGTGTGACGCTGGAAACGGTTATTATCTCGCTAGAAGAGGGAAGTGCTGAGCTCAAATCTGGGATGACGCTATAAACGGCTATCATCTCACTAGAAAATGGAATTGCTGAGCTGAAATCTTGGATGACGCTAAAAGTGGGAAGTGCTGAGCTGAATCCTGTAATGACGCTAGAAGGGGTTATTATCTCGCTAGAAGACGGAAGTGCTGAGCTGAAATCTATTATGACGCTAGAAACGGAGATCATCTCGCTAGAAAACGGAAGTGCTGAGCTGAAATCATGGATGACGCTAGAAGCGGGGAAGTGGAAGTGATGAGCTGAAATCTGTAATGACGCTAGAAGCGGTTATTATCTCGCTAGAAGAGGGAATTTCAGAGCTGAAATCTGGGATGACGCTAGAAGCGGTTATTATCTCGCTGGGAAGTGGAAGTGCTGAGCTGAAATCTGTAATGACGCTAGAAGCGGTTATTACCTCGCTCGAAAGTGGAAGTGCTGAGCTGAAATCTGGGATAAAGCTAGAAGTGGGAAGTGCTGAGCTGAAATCTAGTGTGACGCTAGAAGCGTCTATTATCCCACTAGAAAGTGGAATTCCTGAGCTGAAATCTGGGATGATGCTAGAAACAGGTCTTATCTCACTAGAAAGTGTAAGTGCTGAGCTGAAATCTGGGATGAAGCTAGAAACAGGTCTTATCCCACTAGAAAGTGGAATTCCTGAGCTGAAATCTGGGATGATGCTAGAAACAGGTCTTATCTCACTAGAAAGTGTAAGTGGTGAGCTGAAATCTGGGATGAAGCTAGAAGAGGTTATTATCCCACTGGAAGTGGGAAGTGATGAACTGAAATCAGCTATGACGCTAGAAGCAGCTATTATCTCACTAGGAAGTGTAAGCGCTGAGCTAAAATCTGGGATGGCGCTATAAACGGCTATCATCTCGCTAGAAAGTGGAATCTTTGAGCTCAAATCTAGGCTGGCGCTAGAAATGGGTAATATCTCACTTGACGAAGGAAGTGCTGAGCTAAATTCTGGGATGACGGTAGAAAAGGCTATTATCTCGCTGGATGTGGGAAGTCCTGAGCTCAAATCTGGGATGTTGCTAGAAAGGTGTATAATCTCACTGGAAGTCGAAGTGAGAAGTACTAAGCTGGGATCCAAGGCTTCGAAAGTCGTTGATATGAAAACCTGTGTGGACGTTACTGCGACATCTGTGGTGGCCGAGCTGGTATCAGTTATAACTGTTGTTGTGCCTGGTAATGGCAAAGGCATTCGGAATTATCGTTAAAAATGCATGCAAACAGAAAGCTTAATTAACTCTTAATATACGTTCTAAATAGGAACAAAAGAAAACATTTTATAATTGCGAAGGAATAAACATGGACAGCTGTAATTGGACTGAATCGTCTTTCTGAAACATTTTTTAAGTTTCAACAGCAACATGGAAACTGAATTCTAGAAATAGAATGAGATCTTTTATGCTTTACCATTTACGCGACACAAATTTAAATATTTTACTAGACCTCTGGCTTCGATATTTAGGCAATCGCTCTGCCAGATGCTATTATCTTCATTTACAAATTAGAGCTGTCACTTTGAAAACCTGGTGAAGATTTGAATTAGACCTAAAAAGATCAAGAAAAAGAAAGAAAGAAAGAAAGAAATACTAATTGAGTGATACAAGCAATCAGGTTTTCATGAAAGCCTTTATAATGATGCACGTCTAGTTAAGTAAAATAGTCACAACATTTAAGGTAGCGGAAAAAGAATAAAACTGATGAAACATTCAATGAACCAGAGCAGTTCCCAGTGGTACATTCACAATTAAGTGATCATTACAACAGAAAATATGGATTAGTATACAGCTGTCTTTACATTCATTAATTAACATTGTTAACATGATAAGTCAGTCAGAGTGTTCATAATATCAAAAGTAACACAATGATGCTTTTTATGGTAAAAGTATATTCAAACAAACAAAAAAATGCATATGTCTATGTTTCACATTCAAAAACATCTTTTAACATTAATTTTACTAAAATATTCAATAGGGAACTTAGCATTGAAGGATGATTTTAAACTGCAGAGTCAGTTGCAGTGTTCATAATATCAAAATGAAAACACCAGTTGTCATCATGGCAAAAGAATATTTAAACACACTAAGAACATATGAATAAACCAAACATAATTTTCGAATTAAAAAACATCGTCTTTTGACATTTAGTAATCTTCTGAATGCTATAAAAGATATATCACAGTTAACACAGTCCTTGAAAATCAACAATTTATCTTATCGGAAATGATATTGTGAAAACAAATCAAGAGGATTATCTTAGGGCCTGATCAGTGGAGTCCAGCCTGGGGTTTCCTGTGACTGATAGAACTTAGAAGAGAATGGATGGTTGTCTCGTTATTTTCTCTAGAAGCTTTACTAATCTTTTCAAGCACCCACCTTATGGCTGTGAATATCGGGTTGCAGGTTGAATTTTCAATAAAATAATTAGTGCCGAAAAATGTATAAAGTGTGAATCTACGTAACTGCTTCTTAATTAAAAAAATAATTAACTCAATACATGCCTATGAACATTTTTATATTGTTCAGAATATTATTGGTCTGTCTGTCGTCACCGACTCCACAGAACTGAGATAAAGATTCAAGAATTTCAAACGCCAAATGAAAAAGGTATTGAAATGAAAGGAAATTAACATACGTATAAAATCTCACCTGTGTAGATAACTTTCCTTTGCAGCACTGAGGCGGGTCGACCCATTTACAACAACATTTAGAAAAAGCGGGGGAAAATTGCGACAGGATTAAAATGAAGTCACAGACCCAAGCAAAACCGTTCCGTAGATTTGTGATATAGAGGTTTATAATCTTTTGCTTGTTAAATCTTTTGGTTTGATAGAAGTTATCAGCAAAGAACTCAATGGAGCAATTAGATTAAGCATCTCGTGTGTTTTGATAAAGACAGTCTTCTTATTCAATTTGTATAATCTCAGCAAACCAAAAAAGTCTCCTTCAGGTACATGAGACATTAAAAAAAACCCAGAAGAGTGCTTATTTCCTGTATCAGGGCATTGTTCAGTTTTGAACTGATGGTCTGCTTTTGAAAATATTGTCACTTTGACTTTGTTGTGAATATCTTCTTTTCTGACGCTCTGTTAAGATACGAATCTGAACTCTTTTGTTCGGTTGGCCTAAAACTCGGTTGTCTCTATATAGTTAACTTTACAACAAAGGATATTACCAGTTACAGCTGGCAGCTGGGGAAGGGACTCATAACACCTTATCCCAGATCATTCTAACCAAGGGTCTGGCTTTATAACTCCAAATATCACTTGAGAAAGTTACAAATCAGGAAGAAACGCCCAGATATTTACACACACACACGCGCGCGTCTCACCACACACCAAGTTTTAACATCAACTACACATCAGGGAAGTTTGCACGCTTGAAAAAAAATATTTAAACTAACAGTGGGAGGCAAAGGTTGACTGACATAGTGAGAAGTATGGTCTCCCAAATCTAGTTCTTCTACCTATGAATGAAGAGAACACCGTAACAAGAAATTTTATCGTGTAAAATTCATATCTTCAGCGCATCTTAACATAGATCTACAAACGCCTTGAGCCGTTGAAATTTTGACTTATCCCTACATGCACATCAAGTTCATAAAAAAAAAACAATCAAACAAAAACGACCCTATACAAGTGAAAGTCCGACCAAAGATTTAGAAACCCCTCCCAACCAATCTGGATGTCGGAGTTTCGACTATTAAAAAAAAAACCAACCAACCTTTGAAAACAGATCAATACTTGCTTTACCGGTACTATCTCTTTGAGAAAATTTTTTTGATTTCATGTCCAAAGCTATCACTTCACGAAATTCTAATAAGAAGAATTCAAGCCACTTTTACTACGGAGAGGCTCAAAGAATGCGCCGAATGATCATCTGAATTTCACAGACTGAGTGAAAGATATTCAAGGTTCTCACCTTTACCTTACAGTTTTGGGGCTGAGCAAGACCTCCAGAAAACAAACCAAGTAAACAAATTTGTTCTACATTCGTTTCTTTCCGATTTAGAATAAAAAAAAAGAATTTATTTTATTTTTGGTTAGTTAGGTATATAATCCCATCCTTCAACTTTTCACTTTTAATATCTGTTTACAGTCTGTCGGATGGGACTGGAATCCTCAAGTTTTACACGAATTTTGCTGAATAAGTTTAATTTCAGGAACCCGAAGATTGATTAGTAGAAAAAACCATGGAATACCACCGGTAATTAAGTGCATGAAAACCCAATGGATCCCTTAAAATTTGAAGAACAATCCTTTCCAAATGATTAGTATTCCTAAACCTAACATACATTTAATTATTCTACTGAAACATTTTAAATCTTCATATAAAAGGAGCAAAACTCGTCTCCAACTTGGTACTTGCTTCTTACACACAGTTATGCCTACTAGCACACACGTATAACTACATGCCTATGCTGAGTGGTGCAAGCATTCTGCAATAATGATCAGATCTCAACAAACAGTCATGTCTATGCTGAGTGGTGTAAGTATTCTGCGATAATGATCAGGTCTCAACAAACAGTCATGTCTATGCTGGGTGGTGCAAGCATTCTGCAATAATGATCAGGTCTCAACAAACAGTCATGTCTATGCTGGGTGGTGCAAGCATTCTGCAATAATGATCAGGTCTCAACTAACAGTCATGTCTATGCTGGGTGGTGCAAGCATTCTGCAATAATGATCAGGTCTCAACAAACAGTCATGTCTATGCTGGGTGGTGCAAGCATTCTGCAATAATGATCAGGTCTCAACAAACAGTCATGTCTATGCTGAGTGGTGCAAGCATTCTGCAATAATGATCAGGTCTCAACAAACAGTCATGTCTATGCTGGGTGGTGCAAGCATTCTGCAATAATGATCAGATCTCAACTAACAGTCATGTCTATGCTGGGTTGTGCAAGCATTCTGCAATAATGATCAGGTCTCAACTAACAGTCATGTCTATGCTGGGTGGTGCAAGCATTCTGCAATAATGATCAGGTCTCAACAAACAGTCATGTCTATGCTGGGTGGTGCAAGCATTCTGCAATAATGATCAGGTCTCAACAAACAGTCATGTCTATGCTGGGTGGTGCAAGCATTCTGCAATAATGATCAGGTCTCAACTAACAGTCATGTCTATGCTGGGTGGTGCAAGCATTCTGCAATAATGATCAGGTCTCAACAAACAGTCATGTCTATGCTGGGGGGTGCAAGCATTCTGCAATAATGATCAGGTCTCAACAAACAGTCATGTCTATGCTGGGTGGTGCAAGCATTCTGCAATAATGATCAGGTCTCAACAAACAGTCATGTCTATGCTGGGTGGTGCAAGCATTCTGCAATAATGATCAGGTCTCAACTAACAGTCATGTCTATGCTGGGGGGTGTAAGTATTCTGCAATAATGATCAGGTCTCAACAAACAGTCATGTCTATGCTGGGTGGTGCAAGCATTCTGCAATAATGATCAGGTCTCAACTAACAGTCATGTCTATGCTGGGTGGTGCAAGTATTCTGCAATAATGATCAGGTCTCAACTAACAGTCATGTCTATGCTGGGTGGTGCAAGCATTCTGCAATAATGATCAGGTCTCAACTAACAGTCATGTCTATGCTGGGGGGTGTAAGTATTCTGCAATAATGATCAGGTCTCAACTAACAGTCATGTCTATGCTGGGTGGTGCAAGCATTCTGCAATAATGATCAGGTCTCAACTAACAGTCATGTCTATGCTGGGTGGTGCAAGTATTCTGCAATAATGATCAGGTCTCAACTAACAGTCATGTCTATGCTGGGTGGTGCAAGCATTCTGCAATAATGATCAGGTCTCAACTAACAGTCATGTCTATGCTGGGGGGTGTAAGTATTCTGCAATAATGATCAGGTCTCAACAAACAGTCATGTCTATGCTGGGTGGTGCAAGCATTCTGCAATAATGATCAGGTCTCAACTAACAGTCATGTCTATGCTGGGTGGTGCAAGTATTCTGCAATAATGATCAGGTCTCAACTAACAGTCATGTCTATGCTGGGTGGTGCAAGCATTCTGCAATAATGATCAGGTCTCAACTAACAGTCATGTCTATGCTGGGGGGTGTAAGTATTCTGCAATAATGATCAGGTCTCAACAAACAGTCATGTCTATGCTGGGTGGTGCAAGCATTCTGCAATAATGATCAGGTCTCAACTAACAGTCATGTCTATGCTGGGTGGTGCAAGCATTCTGCAATAATGATCAGGTCTCAACTAACAGTCATGTCTATGCTGGGTGGTGCAAGCATTCTGCAATAATGATCAGGTCTCAACTAACAGTCATGTCTATGCTGGGTGGTGCAAGCATTCTGCAATAATGATCAGGTCTCAACTAACAGTCATGTCTATGCTGGGGGGTGCAAGCATTCTGCAATAATGATCAGGTCTCAACAAACAGTCATGTCTATGCTGGGTGGTGCAAGCATTCTGCAATAATGATCAGGTCTCAACTAACAGTCATGTCTATGCTGGGTGGTGCAAGCATTCTGCAATAATGATCAGGTCTCAACAAACAGTCATGTCTATGCTGGGTGGTGCAAGCATTCTGCAATAATGATCAGGTCTCAACTAACAGTCATGTCTATGCTGGGTGGTGCAAGCATTCTGCAATAATGATCAGGTCTCAACTAACAGTCATGTCTATGCTGGGTGGTGCAAGCATTCTGCAATAATGATCAGGTCTCAACAAACAGTCATGTCTATGCTGGGTGGTGCAAGCATTCTGCAATAATGATCAGGTCTCAACTAACAGTCATGTCTATGCTGGGTGGTGCAAGCATTCTGCAATAATGATCAGGTCTCAACTAACAGTCATGTCTATGCTGAGGGGTGTAAGTATTCTGCAATAATGATCAGGTCTCAACAAACAGTCATGTCTATGCTGGGTGGTGCAAGCATTCTGCAATAATGATCAGGTCTCAACTAACAGTCATGTCTATGCTGGGTGGTGCAAGCATTCTGCAATAATGATCAGGTCTCAACTAACAGTCATGTCTATGCTGGGTGGTGCAAGCATTCTGCAATAATGATCAGGTCTCAACTAACAGTCATGTCTATGCTGGGGGGTGCAAGCATTCTGCAATAATGATCAGGTCTCAACTAACAGTCATGTCTATGCTGGGTGGTGCAAGCATTCTGCAATAATGATCAGGTCTCAACAAACAGTCATGTCTATGCTGGGTGGTGCAAGCATTCTGCAATAATGATCAGGTCTCAACTAACAGTCATGTCTATGCTGGGTGGTGCAAGCATTCTGCAATAATGATCAGGTCTCAACTAACAGTCATGTCTATGCTGGGGTGTGCAAGTATTCTGCAATAATGATCAGGTCTCAACAAACAGTCATGTCTATGCTGGGTGGTGCAAGCATTCTGCAATAATGATCAGGTCTCAACTAACAGTCATGTCTATGCTGGGTGGTGCAAGCATTCTGCAATAATGATCAGGTCTCAACTAACAGTCATGTCTATGCTGGGGGGGCGGTGTAAGTATTCTGCGATAATGATCAGGTCTCAACTAACAGTCATGTCTATGCTGCGGGGTGCAAGCATTCTGCAATAATGATCAGGTCTCAACAAACAGTCATGTCTATGCTGGGTGGTGCAAGCATTCTGCAATAATGATCAGGTCTCAACTAACAGTCATGTCTATGCTGGGTGGTGCAAGCATTCTGCAATAATGATCAGGTCTCAACTAACAGTCATGTCTATGCTGGGGGGTGTAAGTATTCTGCAATAATGATCAGGTCTCAACAAACAGTCATGTCTATGCTGGGTGGTGCAAGCATTCTGCAATAATGATCAGGTCTCAACTAACAGTCATGTCTATGCTGGGTGGTGTAAGTATTCTGCAATAATGATCAGGTCTCAACTAACAGTCATGTCTATGCTGGGTGGTGCAAGCATTCTGCAATAATGATCAGGTCTCAACTAACAGTCATGTCTATGCTGGGGGGTGTAAGTATTCTGCAATAATGATCAGGTCTCAACAAACAGTCATGTCTATGCTGGGTGGTGCAAGCATTCTGCAATAATGATCAGATCTCAACTAACAGTCATGTCTATGCTGGGGGGTGTAAGTATTCTGCAATAATGATCAGGTCTCAACAAACAGTCATGTCTATGCTGGGTGGTGCAAGCATTCTGCAATAATGATCAGGTCTCAACTGTCATGTCTCTGCTGGGGGGGGGGGGGTGTAAGTATTCTGCGATAATGATCAGATCTCAACAAACAGTCATGTCTATGCTGGGTGGTGCAAGCATTCTGCAATAATGATCAGGTCTCAACTAACAGTCATGTCTATGCTGAGGGGTGCAAGCATTCTGCAATAATGATCAGGTCTCAACTAACAGTCATGTCTATGCTGGGGGGTGTAAGTATTCTGCAATAATGATCAGGTCTCAACTAACAGTCATGTCTATGCTGGGTGGTGCAAGCATTCTGCAATAATGATCAGGTCTCAACTAACAGTCATGTCTATGCTGGGGGGTGTAAGTATTCTGCAATAATGATCAGGTCTCAACTAACAGTCATGTCTATGCTGGGTGGTGCAAGCATTCTGCAATAATGATCAGGTCTCAACTAACAGTCATGTCTATGCTGAGGGGTGCAAGCATTCTGCAATAATGATCAGGTCTCAACTAACAGTCATGTCTATGCTGAGGGGTGCAAGCATTCTGCAATAATGATCAGGTCTCAACAAACAGTCATGTCTATGCTGGGTGGTGCAAGCATTCTGCAATAATGATCAGGTCTCAACTAACAGTCATGTCTATGCTGGGTGGTGCAAGCATTCTGCAATAATGATCAGGTCTCAACTAACAGTCATGTCTATGCTGGGTGGTGCAAGCATTCTGCAATAATGATCAGGTCTCAACTAACAGTCATGTCTATGCTGGGGGTGTAAGTATTCTGCAATAATGATCAGGTCTCAACAAACAGTCATGTCTATGCTGGGTGGTGCAAGCATTCTGCAATAATGATCAGGTCTCAACTAACAGTCATGTCTATGCTGGGGGGTGTAAGTATTCTGCAATAATGATCAGGTCTCAACAAACAGTCATGTCTATGCTGGGTGGTGCAAGCATTCTGCAATAATGATCAGGTCTCAACTAACAGTCATGTCTATGCTGGGGGGTGTAAGTATTCTGCAATAATGATCAGGTCTCAACAAACAGTCATGTCTATGCTGGGTGGTGCAAGCATTCTGCAATAATGATCAGGTCTCAACTAACAGTCATGTCTATGCTGGGTGGTGCAAGCATTCTGCAATAATGATCAGGTCTCAACTAACAGTCATGTCTATGCTGGGGGGTGTAAGTATTCTGCAATAATGATCAGGTCTCAACTAACAGTCATGTCTATGCTGAGGGGTGCAAGCATTCTGCAATAATGATCAGGTCTCAACTAACAGTCATGTCTATGCTGGGTGGTGCAAGCATTCTGCAATAATGATCAGGTCTCAACTAACAGTCATGTCTATGCTGGGTGGTGCAAGCATTCTGCAATAATGATCAGGTCTCAACTAACAGTCATGTCTATGCTGGGTGGTGCAAGCATTCTGCAATAATGATCAGGTCTCAACTAACAGTCATGTCTATGCTGGGTGGTGCAAGCATTCTGCAATAATGATCAGGTCTCAACTAACAGTCATGTCTATGCTGGGGGGTGTAAGTATTCTGCAATAATGATCAGGTCTCAACAAACAGTCATGTCTATGCTGGGTGGTGCAAGCATTCTGCAATAATGATCAGGTCTCAACTAACAGTCATGTCTATGCTGGGTGGTGCAAGCATTCTGCAATAATGATCAGGTCTCAACTAACAGTCATGTCTATGCTGGGGGGTGTAAGTATTCTGCAATAATGATCAGGTCTCAACTAACAGTCATGTCTATGCTGGGTGGTGCAAGCATTCTGCAATAATGATCAGGTCTCAACTAACAGTCATGTCTATGCTGGGGGGTGTAAGTATTCTGCAATAATGATCAGGTCTCAACTAACAGTCATGTCTATGCTGGGTGGTGCAAGCATTCTGCAATAATGATCAGGTCTCAACTAACAGTCATGTCTATGCTGGGGGGTGTAAGTATTCTGCGATAATGATCAGGTCTCAACTAACAGTCATGTCTATGCTGGGGGGTGCAAGTATTCTGCGATAATGATCAGGTCTCAACTAACAGTCATGTCTATGCTGCGGGGTGCAAGTATTCTGCAATAATGATCAGGTCTCAACTAACAGTCATGTCTATGCTGGGGGGTGCAAGTATTCTGCAATAATGATCAGGTCTCAACTAACAGTCATGTCTATGCTGGGGGGTGTAAGTATTCTGCGATAATGATCAGGTCTCAACTAACAGTCATGTCTATGCTGCGGGGTGCAAGTATTCTGCGATAATGATCAGGTCTCAACTAACAGTCATGTCTATGCTGCGGGGTGCAAGTATTCTGCGATAATGATCAGGTCTCAACTTACAGCCATGTCTATGTTGAGGGGTGCAAGTATTCTGCGATAATGATCAGGTCTCAACTAACAGTCATGTCTATGCTGGGGGGTGTAAGTATTCTGCGATAATGATCAGGTCTCAACTAACAGTCATGTCTATGCTGGGGGGTGCAAGTATTCTGCGATAATGATCAGGTCTCAACTAACAGTCATGTCTATGCTGGGGGGTGTAAGTATTCTGCGATAATGATCAGGTCTCAACTAACAGTCATGTCTATGCTAGGGGGTGTAAGTATTCTGCGATAATGATCAGGTCTCAACTAACAGCCATGTCTATGCTGGGGGGTGTAAGTATTCTGCGATAATGATCAGGTCTCAACTAACAGCCATGTCTATGCTGGGGGGTGCAAGTATTCTGCGATAATGATCAGGTCTCAACTAACAGTCATGTCTATGCTGGGGGGTGTAAGTATTCTGCGATAATGATCAGGTCTCAACTAACAGTCATGTCTATGCTGCGGGGTGCAAGTATTCTGCAATAATGATCAGGTCTCAACTAACAGTCATGTCTATGCTGGGTGGTGCAAGCATTCTGCAATAATGATCAGGTCTCAACTAACAGTCATGTCTATGCTGGGGGGTGCAAGTATTCTGCAATAATGATCAGGTCTCAACTAACAGTCATGTCTATGCTGGGGGGTGTAAGTATTCTGCGATAATGATCAGGTCTCAACTAACAGTCATGTCTATGCTGGGGGGTGTAAGTATTCTGCGATAATGATCAGGTCTCAACTAACAGTTATGTCTATGCTGTGGGGGGGGGGGTGGGGGTGCAAGTATTCTGCAATAATGATCAGGTCTCAACTATCAGTCAAGTCTATGCTGAGTGGTGCAAGTATTCTGCAATAATGATCAGGTCTCAACTAACAGTCATGTCTATGCTGGGGGGTGTAAGTATTCTGCAATAATGATCAGGTCTCAACTAACAGTCATGTCTATGCTGGGGGGTGTAAGTATTCTGCAATAATGATCAGGTCTCAACTAACAGTCATGTCTATGCTGGGGGGTGTAAGTATTCTGCAATAATGATCAGGTCTCAACAAACAGTCATGTCTATGCTGGGTGGTGCAAGCATTCTGCAATAATGATCAGATCTCAAGTAACAATCATGTCTATGCTGCGGCGTGCAAGCATTCTGCAATAATGATCAGGTCTCAACAAACAGTCATGTCTATGCTGGGTGGTGCAAGCATTCTGCAATAATGATCAGGTCTCAACTAACAGTCATGTCTATGCTGGGTGGTGCAAGCATTCTGCAATAATGATCAGGTCTCAACTAACAGTCATGTCTATGCTGGGGGGTGTAAGTATTCTGCAATAATGATCAGGTCTCAACAAACAGTCATGTCTATGCTGAGTGGTGCAAGCATTCTGCGATAATTATCAGATCTCAACAAACAGTCATGTCTATGCTGGGTGGTGCAAGCATTCTGCAATAATGATCAGGTCTCAACTAACAGTCATGTCTATGCTGGGTGGTGCAAGCATTCTGCAATAATGATCAGGTCTCAACTAACAGTCATGTCTATGCTGAGTGGTGCAAGTATTCTGCGATAATGATCAGGTCTCAACTAACAGTCATGTCTATGCTGGGGGGGTTGGGTGCAAGTATTCTGCGATAATGATCAGGTCTCAACTAACAGTCATGTCTATGCTGCGGGGTGCAAGTATTCTGCAATAATGATCAGGTCTCAACTAACAGTCATGTCTATGCTGAGTAGTGCAAGTATTCTGCGATAATGATCAGGTCTCAACTAACAGTCATGTCTATGCTGGGGGGGGGGGGGGTGTGTAAGTATTCTGCGATAATGATCAGGTCTCAACTAACAGTCATGTCTATGCTGCGGGGTGCAAGTATTCTGCGATAATGATCAGGTCTCAACTAACAGTCATGCCTATGCTGGGGGGTGTAAGTATTCTGCGATAATGATCAGGTCTCAACTAACAGTTATGTCTATGCTAGGGGTTGTAAGTATTCTGCGATAATGATCAGGTCTCAACTAACAGCCATGTCTATGCTGGGGGGTGTAAGTATTCTGCGATAATGATCAGGTCTCAACTAACAGTCATGTCTATGCTGGGGGGGGGGGGGGTGCAAGTATTCTGCGATAATGATCAGGTCTCAACTAACAGTCATGTCTATGCTGGGGGGTGCAAGTATTCTGCAATAATGATCAGGTCTCAACTAACAGTCATGTCTATGCTGGGTGGTGCAAGTATTCTGCGATAATGATCAGGTCTCAACTAACAGTCATGTCTATGCTGCGGGGTGCAAGTATTCTGCGATAATGATCAGGTCTCAACTAACAGTCATGTCTATGCTGGGGGGTGCAAGTATTCTGCAATAATGATCAGGTCTCAACTATCAGTCAAGTCTATGCTGAGTGGTGCAAGTATTCTGCAATAATGATCAGGTCTCAACTGTCATGTCTCTGCTGGGGGGGTGTAAGTATTCTGCGATAATGATCAGGTCTCAACTAACAGTCATGCCTATGCTGGGGGGTGTAAGTATTCTGCGATAATGATCAGGTCTCAACTAACAGCCATGTCTATGCTGGGGGGTGTAAGTATTCTGCAATAATGATCAGGTCTCAACTAACAGTCATGTCTATGCTGAGGGGTGCAAGCATTCTGCAATAATGATCCGGTCTCAACTAACAGTCATGTCTATGCTGGGGGGGTGTAAGTATTCTGCGATAATGATCAGGTCTCAACTGTCATGTCTCTGCTGGGGGGGTGTACGTATTCTGCGATAATGATCAGGTCTCAACTAACAGTCATGTCTATGCTGGGGGGTGTAAGTATTCTGCGATAATGATCAGGTCTCAACTAACAGTCATGTCTATGCTGTAGGGGGGGGTGGGGGTGTAAGTATTCTGCGATAATGATCAGGTCTCAACTAACAGTCATGTCTATGCTGGGGGGTGTAAGTATTCTGCAATAATGATCAGGTCTCAACTAACAGTCATGTCTATGCTGGGGGGTGCAAGTATTCTGCGATAATGATCAGGTCTCAACTAACAGTCATGTCTATGCTGGGGGGGGGGGGGTGCAAGTATTCTGCGATAATGATCAGGTCTCAACTAACAGTCATGTCTATGCTGCGGGGTGCAAGTATTCTGCGATAATGATCAGGTCTCAACTAACAGTCATGTCTATGCTGGGGGGTGTAAGTATTCTGCGATAATGATCAGGTCTCAACTAACAGTCATGTCTATGCTGGGGGGTGTAAGTATTCTGCGATAATGATCAGGTCTCAACTAACAGCCATGTCTATGCTGGGGGGTGTAAGTATTCTGCGATAATGATCAGGTCTCAACTAACAGTCATGTCTATGCTGGGGGAGGGGGGGGGTGCAAGTATTCTGCGATAATGATCAGGTCTCAACTAACAGTCATGTCTATGCTGCGGGGTGCAAGTATTCTGCAATAATGATCAGGTCTCAACTAACAGTCATGTCTATGCTGGGTGGGGGGTGGGGAGGGGTGTGTGCAAGTATTCTGCGATAATGATCAGGTCTCAACTAACAGTCAAGTCTATGCTGAGTGGTGCAAGTATTCTGCAATAATGATCAGGTCTCAACTGTCATGTCTCTGCTGGGGGGGTGTAAGTATTCTGCGATAATGATCAGGTCTCAACTAACAGTCATGTCTATGCTGCGGGGTGCAAGTATTCTGCAATAATGATCAGGTCTCAACTAACAGTCATGTCTATGCTGGGGGGTGTAAGTATTCTGCGATAATGATCAGGTCTCAACTAACAGCCATGTCTATGCTGGGGGGTGTAAGTATTCTGCGATAATGATCAGGTCTCAACTAACAGCCATGTCTATGTTGAGGGGTGCAAGTATTCTGCGATAATGATCAGGTCTCAACTAACAGTCATGTCTATGCTGGGGGGTGTAAGTATTCTGCGATAATGATCAGGTCTCAACTAACAGTCATGTCTATGCTGCGGGGTGCAAGTATTCTGCAATAATGATCAGGTCTCAACTAACAGTCATGTCTATGCTGAGTGGTGCAAGTATTCTGCAATAATGATCAGGTCTCAACTAACAGTCATGTCTATGCTGGGGGGGGGGGGGGGTGTAAGTATTCTGCGATAATGATCAGGTCTCAACTAACAGTCATGTCTATGCTGCGGGGTGCAAGTATTCTGCAATAATGATCAGGTCTCAACTAACAGTCATGTCTATGCTGGGGAGTGTAAGTATTCTGCAATAATGATCAGGTCTCAACTAACAGTCATGTCTATGCTGTTGGGGGGTGGGGTGGTGGGGGGTGCAAGTATTCTGCAATAATGATCAGGTCTCAATTAACAGTCATGTCCATGCTGGGGGGTGTAAGTATTCTGCAATAATGATCAGGTCTCAACTAACAGTCATGTCTATGCTTGGGGGGGGGGGGGGTGTGCAAGTATTCTGCAATAATGATCAGGTCTCAACTAACAGTCATGTCTATGCTTGGGGGGGGGGGGGGGGTGCAAGTATTCTGCAATAATGATCAGGTCTCAACTAACAGTCATGCCTATGCTGGGGTGGACTTGAATGTTTGCACGCTGTCTCTAGTGCGCCCTCACAGACAAGCTTCTCACTCCATTAGAATTCTTTACCGATCTCCTCAATAACAAGATCTTTTCACAGCGCTAGTTGAGTTTTTCAATCTAACTCACCAGCTCTACACACACATTATTGTTGTTTAGACCTATAGAAAGCTGGCACTTGAACATATATAATCATCATTCTTGCATAAATCGTAACTAATGACATTTTACACTGACCACAGAAAAGCCACACTTAAAGCACGATAACATATACCAATACGGCCTAAAAGCAATTAAAGATAATCACTACAAACAGAAACTACTGACCAAATTTATAGATAATTATTTCTGTTACAGGAAAAGAAAACCCGACAAAAAACCAAAGTAGCTAAACTGATCTCTTTGAAGCAATGAAGTTAACAGAGTCCATCTAACATTGATTTCTAGCTGAGAATAATCTGTGAAGCTGGTGAAGCAGTGTACAAAGATACAATGATGTAGAGCATCGGACACCTAGAAATAAACCTAGGCCACCCAACTAAACTGGATCGAAGAAGACTACGAACCTTCAGATTGTGCGCAGTCCTCGTTTAGCATCCCGTCTCCGTCTTCGTCTGAAAGGAAACATAAACCAGTTGGAATTGAATATCTGTTAGTTCTGATATCTGAAGCAATACACTGTGATGCAAGCGTCTGAAAGGAAACATAAACCAGTTGGAATTGAATATCTGTTAGTTCTGATATCTGAAGCAATACACTGTGATGCAAGCGTCTGAAAGGAAACATAAACCAGTTGGAATTGAATATCTGTTAGTTCTGATATCTGAAGCAATACACTGTGATGCAAGCGTCTGAAAGGAAACATAAACCAGTTGGAATTGAATATCTGTTAGTTCTGATATCTGAAGCAATACACTGTGATGCAAGCGTCTGAAAGGAAACATAAACCAGTTGGAATTGAATATCTGTTAGTTCTGATATCTGAAGCAATACACTGTGATGCAAGCGTCTGAAAGGAAACATAAACCAGTTGGAATTGAATATCTGTTAGTTCTGATATCTGAAGCAATACACTGTGATGCAAGCGTCTGAAAGGAAACATAAACCAGTTGGAATTGAATATCTGTTAGTTCTGATATCTGAAGCAATACACTGTGATGCAAGCGTCTGGCCTAGCTGTGAGTCTCGCCTTTTTGTGGAATGTGAGCTTTTAGTTCATCAACGTGGAATCACACTAACAGAATTAGAGTGCTACACAAGCCATTAGTTTTGGCTGCGATTTGCCTAAAAAACAAGGTTAAAGGCTACTTTAAGACTTTAGACGGAATTCATGTTTTGTAAGGATAGACAATAATTGAGGCATCGCAGTTTCTCTGCGACTGATATTCGCTATGGCTTGTTTCGTGTGCAGTGATATTTTTGAAGTACCAGTATTCGTGATTAGGATTAAGACAGTAGTCTTATTGGAGACACCCACCTCTTCATAATTATCATCAAAAAGATTTTGCCATAAAGTATTATAATCACCCCAAGAGAAGGCAAACCATATGGAAGTTCCCCCCCGGATTGATGAAAGACATGCATTGTTTCATATGTGGATGATAGCAATGAGACTACGGCCCCTCTCTCCTAGCCTATCTCATCGCCACGAGTAACTGCTGCACATTCTCTAGTTTTTATGTTTGTTCCATTTGTAAACGATTTTCGTCTTTACATTATGCAGATTCACTGGTTGAACGATCAAATCACACCCGTATCAAACCGTATAAACAAATATTTGGCCTCGGAACTATGTGTATTCTTACCATCAGCGAGATTCCCCAACACGCAGCTTTCCTCGTCGATTCGCCCGTCACAGTCGTTGTCCACCATGTCCCCGCGATAGCCTCTGGTTACAGCACAAGCCTGGACAGAGAACCCACACGAGTTAACACACTGGACAGAGAACCCACACGAGTTAACACACACACAAACACAAAATAAAAAAAAATATTATCACTGTATTTTTTGTTGTTGTGGTAGTAGTAGTAGTAGTAGTAGTAGTAGTAGTAGTAGTAGTAGTGGTAGTAGTAGTAGTAGTAGTGGTAGTAGTAGTAGTAGTAGTAGTAGTAGTAGTAGTAGTAGTAGTAGTAGTAGTAGTAGTGGTAGTAGTAGTAGTAGTAGTAGTAGTAGTAGTAGTAGTAGTAGTAGTAGTAGTAGTAGTAGTAGTAGTAGTAGTAGTAGTAGTAGTAGTAGTAGTAGTAGTAGTAGTAGTAGTAGTAGTAGTAGTAGTAGTAGTAGTAGTAGTGTTAGTAGTAGTAGTAGTAGTAGTAGTAGTAGTAGTAGTAGTAGTAGTAGTAGTAGTAGTAGTAGTAGTAGTAGTAGTAGTAGTAGTAGTAGTAGTAGTAGTAGTAGTAGTAGTAGTAGTAGTAGTAGTAGTAGTAGTAGTAGTAGTAGTAGTAGTAGTAGTAGTAGTAGTAGTACTAGTAGTAGTAGTAGTAGTGGTTGTCTTTGCTGAAGTTGTAACTCTCAATGACTATTAATTCAAAGTTCCCACTCTAAGCCCGTCTTTGCCTCACGTCATTTATTGTGTCCAGCTTGAAGGCCAGGGGGTAGAAGGTTCCCATACTGAGGCCGACGGCGTGGAACTGTCCGCCGACCTTGACACTGGCATCGAACTCCAGTTCCACCACCGGCTCTGTGACGCTGTACAACGCCCTGTGGTAACTGATGTTAAGAGCTGTTAGATCCGTCATGGAGGTTGGGCTGTTGTCCAGCAGCACGCTGTCAAGTTCGATGTTCATTTGGCTGTGGAGATCGAAATAGTCGAATGTATTGCTCTCTGATGATTCGCTATTTTTTTTCCCTCAGAGTCTAATAAATTGAGGTCAAAATGACGTTGAAAACCCCCCAAAAAGCTTGGAGCAAAATGAAGCAATTGAATTCCTTATCCTAACGCAAACTATAACTATTATTGTGTGTTTTTCAACATCGACTATCAATCTAATATTCTAAATACGCTATGACCCACTGAGCTCGTATTTTTGCAAGAGCACTCACTTAGAAACCAGCAGAACAAAGAACTCCATGCCTGGTTCTTGGGCCACCGGGAGGAAGTCGCCGCGGTGCCACTGGCTGGGAGGCAGGACGAGGCTGGCGGACACCTCGAGGCCGAACAGGATCTCCTGGGTGATCTGGAACATGAGGACTGCTTCTGTAGCCTGCACCCTCACAATGTTGTCCGGGAGCTTGGCCGGTGGGAAAAGGGGGGGGGGGGGGGGGAAGAAGGAGTTTTTGATTGGAAGATGAGCAATATAATGTTAGTCACAGATTGACATGCCGTAGAGATCATGATTCTCTGCAAAAAATGGAAAAAAATATTTACAGTTACTTTTTTTTTCATTTGAGTTGAGTGAGGATGGTCAAAGCAGGATTCGAACCCCACACCTCATGATCCAAGAGCAAATCTCTTATATTAGAACACGGCGATGCAAAGATAAGTTAAAGAAACTTCCTCGAAAAGCTAAAAAAAAAAAATCAAGAAAGATAAATAGATAGATAATAGGATCGACAACTGAGATAGATAGGCATAAATAAAAAGATACATTGACAGAGAGGTAGATCGATAGAATATTGAATATACCCATTGGTGTCTGCCACCATGAAACTTGTTGTACTGAAGGCAGGTGAAAAACCCAGTAAGAAATGAACTCTGCCCTGTAGCCTTTGACTCAGTATGAGAGAGAGAGTGAGAGAGAGAGACAGAGAGAGAGAGAGAGAGAGAGAGAGAGAGAGAGAGAGAGAGAGAGAGAGAGAGACAGACAGACAGACAGACAGGTAGAGAGAGAGAGAGACAGAAAGAGAGAGAGAGAAAGAGAGAGAAAGTGAGAGAGAGAAAGAGAGAGAGACAGAGAGAGAGAGAGAGAGAGAGAGAGAGAGAGAGAGAGAGAGAGAGAGAGAGAGAGAGAGAGAGAGAGAGAGAGAGAGAGAGAGAGAGAGAGAGAGAGAGACTGGCCTGAAACACTCACCTCGAGGAGGATAGAGTCGCCAGCGTGGTAGAGGATGTGTTCAGACGTGGTACCAGTGCCGTAGATGAGCTTCACATTGACGTTGTTCTCACTAACCACAAGCTTTATGTAGTCCCTGCAGGATGACGAGTCGCAAAACCCTATAGAGTCCATCTGAAACAAGATAACAGTGGGGAAAACCTGACGACATAGGCAAGTCAGTGATCGACCTCGTATATAAGCCTATACACTGGACGGAAAAAAATCATTATCTTTTGGGGTTTTCAAACTGGAGCTCTTCACACTTAGGAGGGGACTCTAGTTACAGGTTAAGAGAACATTGAATAAATAATCAAAAACTGTTCTAACGTTACTAAACTGATACTGGTTGGGGAGGAACTCTGGTTATAGGTCAACATAACTTAGAATAGATAGTCAAGAACTGTTGTAATATTTTTAGACTGATGGTGGTTTGTAGGGGAACTCTGGTTACAAGTCAAGAGAACTTGGAATAGATAATCAAGAACTGTTCTAAAATAATTTTAAAAATCCCAGACCAAATAAGGTATGATCCAAACAAAACTACTACTGCTGCTACTACTACTACTACTACTACTACTACTACTACTACTACTACTACTACTACTACTACTACTACTACTACTACTACTACTACTACCACTACTACTACTGCCACTACTACTACTACTACTACTACTACTACTACTACTACTACAACTTCTACTACTACTACTACTACTACTACTTCTACTACTACTACTACTACTGCTGCTGCTGCTGCTACTACTACTTCTACTAATACTACTAATACTACTACTCCTACTACATCTTCTCCTCCTACTACTACTACTACTACTACTACTACTACTACTACTACTACTACTACTACTACTACTACTACTACTACTACTACTACTACTACTACTACTACTACTACTACTACTACTACTACTACTACTTCTTCTTCTTCTTCTTCTTCTTCTTTTTCTTCTTCTTCTTCTTCTTCTTCTTCTTCTTCTTCTTCTTCTTCTTCTTCTTCTTCTTCTTCTTCTTCTTCTTCTTCTTCTTCTTCTTCTTCTTCTTCTTCTTCTTCTTCTTCTTCTTCTTCTTCTTCTTCTTCTTCTTCTTCTTCTTCTTCTTCTTCTTCTTCTTCTTCTTCTTCTTCTTCTCCTCCTCTTTTGATGCTACTGCTGCTGCTGCTTTTCTTTGTTATTGTTTATGTTGTTGTTATTGCTGCTGTTCTTGTAACTGAAATTATTTTGATACTATAACTACTCTTTAAAAATTGTTCTTCATAGTAATGAACTCAATCATGAAAGACGATGAATCACCTTAGGTGTTTGAACAACCAAGTGGTCTATTCCCCACGCCGAGACTGGAGGCAGCATCTCTAGCAGACCATCTTTGAACATGCCGTTCATGAAGTCTGTGAGCTGACCTCCACTCATCACGGACACGGGCTTGTCTGAGAGAATGTGAGTCCCTGGGGGGGGGGACGGACAAAATTACAGGCAATAGACGTCAACGGTTATTTTTAATCTTACAGTTAACTTTTTGAGAGAGAGAGAGAGAGAGAGAGAGAGAGAGAGAGAGAGAGAGAGAGAGAGAGAGAGAGAGAGAGAGAGAGAGAGAGAGAGAGAGAGAGAAATATCCTACTTGTAGAATGTTGAATATAAAAAAAAACATATTTAGTTAATCAGATATATAAGCAGATGAAAAGATAGAAAGATGGTTAGATTGATTGGTAGATAGCTAGTTAGCTAGATTGATAATTAGATTGATAGCTAGTTAGCTACATTGGTAAATAGATAGATAAAATGAGAGATAGCTTGGTCGCTCGATAGCTAGCTAGCTAGCTAGATTGATAGACAGAATGATAGATAGATGGATAAACAGATAGTTATATAGATATATAGATAGATAGATAGATAGATAGATTGATAAATAACTAATCAAAGCTAGAGCAATTTGGTACCGTGTTTTTATACTCGTTAAGTTTTCTTATCTCTGATTCCTACTCTGGTTATGAGCACTGACAACTGAGTCATTCATTCAGCAAATTCCAACTCTTGGCTTCTCCTACCAAACGCATCCCTGTAATAGCCACGTCATCGACCTTCATGTCTTTGGGACCTTTGAAGCTGAAAGTCTTTAGATATACGTGACTGTTGACGCTATCAGATCAGCCCATAACCAGGTCTACATTGGCCTCACTGTTACCTTTTGAACTTTCTTGGTTGGGTTATTTCAAGGAACAAGATTTATGATTATGTATCTTCCTATGCTTCAATCTTTACTTATTATTGTATAACTTTCTTTCTGTATCTCTCTACGCATTTCTTTCTTAGAATTGAGCAACTTTCTTTCTTATTATTAAGTAACTTTTTTTCTCTTTCTCTCTACAAATGACTTTCTTTCTATCACTGTCTTCTCTCAGTCTCTCTCAGTGTCTGTCAAGCCAGCTTCTCTGCCTCCATTTTCTCTCCTCTGCTACTCTCTTCCCACATTTCATCTATCACTTTCCTTCCACCTTTCTGTCTGTCTGTCGTCTGTCTGTCTGTCTGTCTGTCTCTGTCTCCCTGTCTCTCTCTGTCTGTCTGCCTCTCTCTCTCTCTCTCTCTCTCTCTCTCTCTCTCTCTCTCTCTCTCACACACTCTTTCTATGTTTCTTTCTCTCTTCGCTCACTCTTACACTCATTCTATATTTCTTTCTCTCTTCTCTCTCTCATTCTTTCTCTCTCTCTCACACACACATTTCTCTTCTCTCTCTCTCACTCTTTCTATCTTTTTTTTTCTCATCTCTCTCTCTCTCACAAACACACACACTCTTTCTATATTTCTTTCTCTCTTCTCTCACTCTTACAATCATTTTATATTTCTCTCTCTCTCTTACCTCTCTCTCTCACTCTTTTTCTCCTTCTTTCTCTGTTTCACCAAGTCTCGTCATCCCACTGGCCACTGGCCAGCTCTCACCTGTAAGGTCGCCCTTCAGCACCGTGAGCTGAGCACTCTGGAACTGGTCAAGCCGGACACAGATCAGCTCGCCGCTGGCGTAGTTCTGGTCCAGGAACCACATGGAAGTGACCCCCGTCAGGCGCAGTCTGATCCTCACGGTAGTCGTGCCCGCGTGAGGGGCAGAGATCTGGACACAGCCAGATCAAACCGAAGTCTGCGTTTAAAGTCTTGTTTTTTTTTTCTTTTCGTCTCTTAACTTTTTCCCTACAAGGCTTTTAAACTGCAGTCGCCTACAAGGTGGGTCATTATGACCCTATATATTTCTTCTGCAAAAAACACTTTTTCCATATCCATACAAGGTGGGTCATTATGACTCTATATATTTCTTCTGCAAAAAACACCTTTTTCATATCCCTACAAGGTGGATCATAATGACTCTATATATTTCTTCTGCAAAAAACACCTTTTTCACATCCCTACAAGAAGGGTCATTATGACCCTATATATTTCTTCTGCAAAAAACACTTTTTCCATATCCCTACAAGGTGGGTCATTATGACCCTATATATTTCTTCTGCAAAAAACACTTTTTCCATATCCCTACAAGCTGGGTCCGAATGATCCAATCTGACTCATTACAGTGTATTAGTTGATGTAAATTAAACAAATGGAAGCTACTAAGAAATTTCTGCATGATTGCTGCTGCTTGTGGACGTCATTAAAATAGAAGTTGGGTTAGTGCAAATTTTATCTTGGGTCATGTTGACCCACATTGTATGTCTAGGTATAGTCAAAATGAATGCTACGTTGTCAAACACATAAAACCTACAACTTTCCAAAACTTGTTTCTAAATGTGAGTTGTTAGGTGTAGGTGGCATATCTAAAAGCTCAATACAAAAGCATTTATTTTTTTCAGAAAAAAAAAAAAAGCATTTGCAAAAGCCCTTGGATCAATATGATCCACCTAGTAAGAGTCTTCGTGTTTTTTTTCTTCTATGATTCAACAAAATGTGTAACGTCAGATATGCGATATACGTACGTACCTGCGAATAGAAATCTGGATGCTGCGCACGTATTATAAAACTTCCGAGGAAGTAAAGTGTTATACTTAGAGTACATCGTGACCCCCTCTTGAATGAAAAAAAAAATCCTCTTTTATATCATCCAGAGGTCTTGTCTTTCACCCTCCTTTTCGGTTTCTAGCAACATGGCTTTGTCTGTGTTTAAGATTCTTCTAGAAAATCTGAGCTTCGTGAGGTAATGAATAAGTGAACCCATTACTGAACCATTAAGGGACGGTTTTACGTCTTTTAAGGAATTGGATTTGTTTGCTATTAATAGAAGCTGGGAATTACTAATTGCTTAACTAGAAGACTGAGATACTTGTTTGACGAAAAAATACCAACCTTTTGGCACAGCTAGTCACTATAACTTTTTTTTTTTTTATTTAAAAATGCTTTTTCCATGTAGATCTACATGATCCTATGTGCAAGCTTTATCCATATATCAACACTATCCTTTGAACAAGCTTTATCCGTGTACATCTTTATGATCTTGTTAGCAAGCTTTATCCACCTACATCATTATGATCTTACAAACAAGTTGTATCCATGTACATGTACATGTTCCTATGAGCAAGCTTTCCTATGTACATCGTTAAAGATCTTGTGAGCAAGCTTCATCGGTGTACAACTGTATGATCTGTGAGCAAGCTTTGCCTGTGTACAACTTTATGATTCTGTGAACAATCTTGTCCGTGTTTGACTTTACGATCATATGAGTAACGCTATAGCAAAACAACAGATAACATTTCAATTTTCCAATCGATATTTATGCGACATGCTTACGCCACATTCTTAAGAGAATTCAAAACTAAATACGTGTAGTTTTAGCATTGACTTTTGTCGTTTAGCCGTGAGGTCTGTCCACACCCACAACCTGTCCAGTGGGACGGTCACTAGTGCCTATACTGTAGATGTTGAAGTAGCCCGTACACACGCTGACCGTACCTGGATGTGGCAGTTTCCCTTCATGCACATAGTGATAGCAAAGTACTCCACACCCAGGGCCTCGTTAGGAATCAGCCTCGCCGCCACGGCTGAGGTGTCGGCAGCTCCAGGGCATTTCATCAGGAGTGTAGCCGAGATCTGGCCAGGGAGGGTACGAAGGATGTGTGTGGGGGAGGTACGGAAAGGGAGAGTATTAATATTGATTCATAAGTTAAACAGAAAGAAAAAAATGACATTGATGGATTAGTTCCTGTATATTTTAAACAGCTGTTTCCACCAGGGCTATGTTAAGGGGCCGCGCAGGCCGACGCAGCTCTGATGAACGTATAGATCAACCCCCGATCTATGCAGATGAGATTCTTGATTTATCTCCTCGTTGGATTGCTCAGAAAATTGATGGGACTTGAAGTCTCTGAAAGAGATTGCGAGCCCAAGAGAAGTATTGTTTGTCTGACAATATGTGATAATCCAGTCCTGATCAGACGATCCCATACTAAACAAGGCTCCGACAAGCGCCTGGTGTAATCGATCCACAGACACTAACATGATTTAAACTACTTTGTTTACAACCAATTATAACTCCGTTTCATGGCCAAAATTTGTCAGTTACGACACGCATATCCAAGATCTATGGAGATATAGATAGAAACTAACATAATACTGCTCCTTGTACTGCATTAATTTTTCACAAGGCAAAAACATTTTGTGAACCTGAACCCATAGGATACAATGCTTCTCTCTGCGATGCTCAATTTCCATAACACTATTTTTCTCTCTGTGAGTGTCTCTACCTTCAACACAGCGAGTTAAATGCTTCTCTGTATGGGTTTTCCTACCGTCAATACAGTGGATGAAAAGCTTTCTCCATGGATGTCTCTATCTTTAACACAGCGGATATAAAGCTTCTACCTCTAGGTATCCATAATTATCTTCAACAAAGCAGACACAACACTTCTCTTTATCTGTATCCCTAGCATCCAGTTAGTTGGTGTAATGCTTCTCGCTTTGGATTTCTCTATGCTAAACACAGGGAATACAATGCTTCTCTCTTTGGGTGTCTCTATCTTCAATACACAGTGGGTACAATGCTTCTCGTTAGGGGTGCCTCTACTTTTAACCCAGCGGATATAATGCTTCTATCTGATGGTGTCTTTATCTTCAAAAAGTGGATACAATGCTTCCTTTCCACATCTCGGTGATGTGAATGTCTATAAATGAAAAAAAATAAATGTAAGGGTTAAAATTTTATACTCTACAGGATGTAAATACACCCAAACAAGCGTATTCAATACTTCACTTTAAGCGTCTCCCTCCTCCCTAGCTTCAACTCAAAGAATGCAACACTCACCTCCGCATCAGCTGTGATGACAAGAGTTGTGTTATAGATTTCCGACGAGGCCGCTTTGAGACCTGAAGCCGGCAAGGAAATCTCTGTGCTGTGTGTCGCCACTGGTTTGGTTGTTGCCTTGTTGATAAGTGTTGTAACTGATAGACAGCAGGGAAAAAAGCAAAAGGGACAAAAATTCAAATTGCATACACACGCACACATATGTGAAAACTAGAAGCACTAAAAGAACGGTAACCCTAACGTGATTTTATAAATCTATGAATAGTCAGCTTTGAGACCTGTAGACGCCAAGGAAATCTCTGTGCTGTTTGTTGCCACATGTTTGGTTGTTGCCTTATTGATAAGTGTTGAATCTCATAGACAACAGAGAAAACAACAAAAGGGACATAAACTCAAATATGTGAACCACTTAAACTAGAAGAACGGTAACCCTAACATGATGTTCGACTATTATTCTTTTAATAGCCAGAGAAAATCATCACTGATGTTGTTTGATCATTGTTGAAAGCATCGGTGACAACAGGGGAAACCACCCGACAACATGAACCATCTGTAACGTGTTTATTTGTTGTTTAATACTCTACATAGTGGCCCCAGACATTTCTGGTAATATTAAGCCGCCATCAAGCAGGTAACTGAAAACCTGAGGCCTAATCTCACGGGTTGAAGGTGTGGGACTCAGATCCGTGGAGAAGTTTCCTGCAGGTAACAAGACAAAAGCTCAAACACCACAGCCACCAGTCCTCCGACTGACAGTGGGTGATCTAGAGGTCTTACGTTGTCTGCTGTGCCCTGTCTGACTCACCTGATGTAGCTTTGCTGCTGGCGACTGATGTTCATTTAAAATATGTTGCTCCAGTTTTGAAGGCAACTAATTTATTTGGCAAGCCTCCTAAAAACTAGATAATATGTCACACTCTCTAAGTAAAATGAAAGAGAACAGAACTATAACCAGTCAGCAAACTGAAGAAAGAGATGTGATGACCTGTAGTCATGATACTCTGAACTCGTACCAGATTTTCCTAAGACACTGTACTTAAAACAGATTGTTTTCATTTTTGCTATAGATCTGGCAAATTCTTTGATATTTGAAAGAGCAATACAAAATCTGCTTTGAAAACATTCGGGTAGCTCAATCTAGAAGCTCATAATATACGACCACAAAGATGGTCGAAGTAAGATATCCTTACCAAATTGTGCTGCAAAAAGAAAAATTTTGAGAGCTGTTCATGTTTTTAAAAGTCAATATCTAAACCGAAAACCTAACGGGGGGACTTTGTGTTTTTCCAGATTTCTGTTTTGCTATCAACAGCAGCAACATAATATCCAAAGATAAAGTTAGCAACAACACCAACTATGTTACCACCGATACTGCCACAGGCAATCAGATACATCGACGATAGCATCAGTATCCGTAACAATACCAACTGCAACATCGCCGATACCACGATCGCAACCACAAAGAAGGGGATGCAACAGCAAAACGATCATATCCACTATCTATCTCCAACACAACAACAACAACGACAACAACAAAAAACAAGAACAAGAATAAGAACATGAACAACAACAACAACAACAACAACAACAGCAACAACAACAAAAACAACAACAACAACAACAACAACAACAACAACAAATCAGCACCAACTTTACCACCAGCTGACGCAAATTTACAAAGTGAGCCTAAACGCAACCAACAACAATAACAACAACGAAAACAAAGAGACCATCCACAGCAATCCCTTCACCAGACTAATCACCACCAAGAACAACATCACCAAGAGAACACGGTGATCACAGCAACCACAGCGGAACCCTCACCCAGTGGTGACTTGACTGTGAGCGCTATCTCCGCCTGGATCTCGCTGGTGATCAACAGGGAGATCACGTCAGACTCCGAGCAGTGCTCGGGTACCAGGAAAGTGAAGCTCTTCCCAAAGATGTCCACATTCCCTGCAGTGGGACATAATTGTTAAGGTTGTATAATTATACATTGACAGCTGGGCCAGCTTTCTCTCTCTCTCTCTCTCTCTCTCTCTCTCTCTCTCTCTCTCTCTCTCTCTCCCTCTTTCTCTGCTGTCTGTCTGTCTGTCTGTCTCTCCCTCTCTGTTTCTCTCCGTCTATCTATCTATCTATCTATCTATCTATCTATCTATCTATCTATCTATCTATCTATGTATCTATCTATCTATCTGTCTCTGTCTGTATCCCCATCTGTCTCGCCCATAGAGGTTCTCTGTCTCTGTCTAAGTCTCTGTGTATCTCTATCTCTCCGTCTCCCTGTCTTTATTATCTCTTAAAGTGGCTTTTACTATGAATTTTGATCATTATCTTGTCTCGAATTCTTTCCTCCTTTTTTAAAATCTTTTTCTTTTCATTTCCTATCCTTTCCTTCTTTCTCCGCGCTCTCTCTCTCTCTCTCTCTCTCTCTCTCTCTCTCTCTCTCTCTGTCTCTGTCTCTCTGTCTCTCTGTCTCTGTCTCTGTCTCTGTCTCTGTCTCTGTCTCTGTCTCTGTCTCTCTCTGTCTCTGTCTCTCTCTCTCTCTCTCTCTCTCTCTCTCTCTCTCTCTCTCTCCTTCTCCGTCACCACCTCTCGCGCTTTCTCTACATCTTTGTACTTTAACCCTTTTCTTTACTCTTCTTCCTGAGTATTAATATAATAGAATTATATTTATACTATACTTATAGTCTAGTGTAGCAAAGTCTTTGTTTGGTAAAATTTCAACCGCGTCAAGAACGTTCCCATCCTTCCAAACTTTAATTGATCAATCATTTCGTAAAGTCGTTCCAGAACTTTTCAAAATTTACACCTTATAAAAGATGCGTGTTAGGCCAAAAATCATAAAAGCAAATTGAACGTATTTACATAAAATGATAGAAAAATGTTTTTCGAAACACTAATTATTCTGACTCGAGGAATTCAGTTACAGTTTTTCGTATCTCTTGAAAGCAGATTGATTGTGTGTCTAAATAAATCACAAAAAACAAACAGATCAAGAGAGGTCAGTTCTCCATCATACCTATGAAGACCGGTTCGCAATCTATTGAGGGACCTGTGGAAACAAAGACAAGAATGGTTTCATGAGATGAAAATCTGGCTTTAGCGGTAAATAAACTACTACTTACACTAAAATTTGTAACACAATCCCCAAAGACGATATTAACAGCAACAGGAATATCCCCTCCCCCCTTCCCCAATCAAAATAAAAAAAAAAAAAAACAGCAAAAAACATAAACCATATGAACCCCACCACCATAAAGACTAACTGAATCAGTTTTTCCACAATCACCTCAAGAATACCAACCTCGCCACTATTCCTATAGATTGCGGCTAAAGTCAAACACCCACAAATGGTATTAAAGATTTTAAAAGAAACAAACAAGCGAAGATCGGACGGTAAATAAATAACTTTAAAACCTTGTTAAAGAAGTTAATGCAATAGTAGGAAAGCAAAACAAAGAGTGGCGGAAAAAGAAGAAGAAGAAGAAGAAGAAGAAGAAGAAGAAGAAGAAGAAGAAGAAGAAGAAGAAGAAGAAGAAGAAGAAGAAGAAGAAGAAGAAGAAGAAGAAGAAGAAGAAGAAGAAGAAGAAGAATCTTTGTAACTGTCAGGCCAGTGATGACACTCGGGAGAACCCAGCGTGCTCACCAGTAGCGCTTGGATCTGTGCACGGGTCCTCGTCGATCTGGCCGTCACAGTCGTTGTCCACATTATCCCCGGGAGTTCCGCTAGTTGCCTGACACTCCTGGGGAGACACGGAATCCAGCGATGGCAATAATTATTTATAGTTTTTTCCCTTCTTAAAAAAACTTTTCCTACCTTTGAAAAGAAGCTGCCCTTGGCGCCTGATCAACTATTCTCTCCCAGATACCATGAGCTGGAAACCAAGTCGTGCCTTAAGAGGCCGACTGGAGTTCACATCTCTCTGATTTTCAGTCCTGTCAATAAACACTGTGAGATCTCGAGAGGGTGAGCAATAAGCGCAGGGAAAAAAATCCGCTTAGCTTTATTTGTTTCCCACCAGCCCAGACTTTATGATAATCTAAATTCGACATATTAAATGTAACATAAAACAGAGAAGAGCTGCTAACAACTCCACCTTGTTGCTCTCAACAGCGTAGTCTTACTGTGTGATTTTGTTTAGAAAAAATTTTTAAACCAAGAAAGGGCAGGTGGCGTGGGTTCTGCACGGCTAAAAAAATCTTCTGCTCCTGTATTAACACAAGCAGCCCTTCGAGTTAGAATCTGATAATGTAGATGATCCGAAATCAATTTCAGGTAGACAAACTGTACAAAAAAGAATCACAAAAACCTTGGTCCATATACCACCTGCTTCTAGTACAGTACATTAGCTTTTCCAGTCTAAACCGTCAGATCACCGTTAGCGGTGGGATGAGCTTATAAGACTTTTCATTCAGTGAACCAATCAATCAATCCACTGCGGTCTAACACTCGATTTCTTTATGTTTATCGCACTCTGAAACCTGTCTTCGTCGTAAACCTGTCCAGTGTCATACCGGGTTTATGTTTGCCTGGCTGTGCGCGACAGCCACCTGGAAGCTGAACTCGTCACTGGTGAAGTAGTGGTACACGGCCAGCCTGCTTCCTGACGTGGGACACTGGAACTCAGCTTGACCTATGCCAGGCTGCATCGTGAACGTCTGTACCGCCATGTTGGTTCCTGCCACAGGCGATGCGGTGGAGAAGAAAGTGAAGAACAAGACTGTTGGAGCACGATTATGACAACTGGCTGCCAAGGATTACAGCAGTTTAGAATTTTTATAGCACATGTATATCTGTACCAGTACAAGAGTATAAACATTGGAAAAGCTCTCTCTCTCTCTCTCTCTCTCTCTCTCTCTCTCTCTCTCTCTCTTTCTCTCTCTCTCTCTCTCTCTCTCTAACTTAAAGACTAAACACGATAACACCACCACTGTTCACGATAAAGAGAACTCTGGGGCCACACACATTATAACATCATCACTTCTCACCTTATAGAAAAATCAGAGACCACACATTACAACACTTTAACTACTCACCATATAGAGAACTTTGAGGTGTTGCAACTTGGAGACTATCAGTCGCACACAAGACTGCCGAACTGGTGCCGACTATAACCAGCTGTTGAGTCATACTGATGAAGCCCATAATCTTTATCACCAGGTGGAAAAAAAAAACCAAAATAGTGAATCAGAAGAGGGCCTTAAACATCAACATAAATAAATAAATCGTACGAAGGACAAAAATCATGTCAATGCGTGGATAGAAAGAAGAACCTTCCTCGTTCATGTGGCATGATGTGCACATTATTAAGAATTTCCCATGCAATAATTATGATGTGTTTGAACACTAAGGAAGCGACGGCTTTTCGTCAGCCACGGACTTGCGCAACCTCAGCTCACCGCTCTATCTAGCGAGCTATCTAGATGGTAGTTTACACACTATGATGGATAACAGTAAAGAAAGAGAAAGACAGAGAGAGAGAGAGAGAGAGAGAGAGAGAGAGAGAGAGAGAGAGAGAGAGAGAGAGAGAGAGAGAGAGAGAGAGAGAGAGAGAGAGAGACAGACAGACAGACAGACAGACAGACAGATAGACAGACAGACAGACAGACAGAGAGACAGAGGAAATCTTCTTGAATAGAGCGTTGACCCACCTCTGGGACAATGAACACAGTATCCTCTAAGTACTGGTCAGTTGGTGGGATGTAGGTCATTGTAGGATGACCAACGATCCCCTGGTTTCCTGCGCTTTGGCTAAACTTGACCACAACGATGGGACGATCGGACTGGACCTGTATTAAATCCTCGTCGAACAATCTGGAGGAAGGTTGGAAGATGTGTAGAGGGGGAAGGGGGGCGCTCATTTCATTGGACAGCATTGCTTGAAAAAAACACCTTAAAAGAAAAAAGAATCATAATGAAGGAATAAATGAGCGGAAAAAACTAACAGTGACGGAAAAGAGGATACAAAACAAGACAAAACAAAGCACAGCAACATTAAAACAAACATACTTGACAACTAGAGTTGGTCTCCTCACTTTTGGCTAAATCCAGTGACGAATCACCAAACTAGGCCATTTTCTCCAGGTATTTACCATCAATCTTGCTTTCATTAATGAAATGTTTTACACACCTGGTTAACTTTTTATTTCTGCAACTCGATTGCTTTAAAACTACTTGCAAGAAAAAAGACAACTAAAGTATTTGAGAAAGTTGAGAAAACTACGACCCTTTTGGCTGCTCGGATGATTTCCTCTCGAAGGCATCCGGTACGACTTACTCTGTGTTCTATAACTGTACTGGAGGGAAATGAATGGCGTATGAATACATTGCAAAATGTAGGAATAATAAGTTACGAACTAAACTTTCTTATTTTTACCTTTTAGTTTTGGAAACAAATTTCATAAAGTAAAAAAGGTTAGCTTCAATATTACCTTTCTCTCCTTTCTGTGTTTCCCTAAAGAGCTGAGTGTCTGAGACAGCATGGCTCATAAAAGGGGTCGCCTGAACCATGATCCGGCAGTTTCCAAACGTTGAGCCGGTAGAAGATATGTTTATTGGCATGCCTATTGGGTGATGCGCAAAGCTTACTCCGCTATTAAACTTTGAAGAACTTATTAAAATTCTTGTGTTTTAGGCCTCACCTAATGACAGACTTTCCGCTGTCCAGCATGAGCCTGCGGAAGTCCGTCGAGATGATCACGTGAGTCTCGTCATAGATCGCCATCACCTGGACCAGGTCGCCAATAGACCCACGGCCTGGGGTCATGGGCACCACGAAGTCTGTCCCCAAAGTTGATCTGCCAGGCACCCAGTCATAGATGGCGCCCTGGGTGGACCCATCACCGATCCACGTAAAGTCCGTACCGCTGACGACTCCAAACCTGACAGTGGAAGTCAACTGGCAGCCTAGGGGAGAGGGGGCAGTGAGAGGATAATGATAATGGGTGTGAGACTGAAAATTAATAAATGTCTTTGTGGCAACTTATAAATCACGTGACTGTTGGATAGCCTAGGGTGGAGGGGGCAGTGAGAGGGTAATGATAATAAATGTCATAGTGACAACATGTAAATCACGTGACTGTTAGATTATGGGCACAGCCAGAAGAGGGTGATATCAGCCAATCCCCAGCGCTTTGACCGGAAGAGCAGAAGACAGGCACCTCAACACTTCGCCTACCGACACGATTAATGCGCCACGCAATAAAGCCGTACCACTATTGTTTATCAAATTTGGCTCACACGCACATCCTGATCGCCTGTCCTTCTCTCCCGAAGCACATCAAATATTAAAATCTCGCCTTAACTTTCTATCAATAGTCTCATATCTATCCATGCCATTAACATTGTCTTGTTCTCAATGCTAACCTGAGATATTGAAATCCCACCTGAACTATCGATATTCGCGCATTCATTCTTATCACCTGTTATTTTCTCTTCCTCAAATCACATATGGGATATTTAAATCTCGTCTCAACTACAGATGCTTACAAGCATAAGCACATCATAGGCCTCACATGAGATATCGAAATGTCGACTCATCTATCGATATTAACTCACATACACACATCATAAGCCTCACCTGAGATATCGAAATTTCGCTTCAACTGATAGACCTCGCCTTCCTCCAGGTTGACAGTCACTGTCTCGCCCTTGGCTGGGGCGAGAGTGTCGAATATGGTGAGGTGGTTCGAGTCTTGGGTCGGGATGGTGATGGTTACCTGCAGAAAGTAAGGGGGGGGGGGAGGACGAGGATGGTGAGAGGGAGGAGTGAACTGGATCATGATTGGTTGATTGGCAAGCTGATGAGAATGGAATGTTACAAAAATATCTCTGGTTAGGAAGGACACAAGGCCGGCGCAGAGAAGAAGAGCCACCCCAATCATTGCTTCGGGTGCGT